>JAQFZE010001716.1:0-16803 GCA_034695245.1 Dicyrtomina saundersi | reverse complement strand
TTCACCAGTTTAAAAAACCTTATATATAATACGGCAAGCAAGGTTGGAATGAGCACTGAAACAAGAAACAGCACAAGGAAAAACTATGGCTCAAAATGGTTTGATAGGGAGTGCAGCACTGCTAAACAGAATGCACTGTTTTACCTGCACAAATACAGAAATGACCTACTGCTTAGAGGTTCTGCTACGAAAAGCCTTGATAGTCTTCTTTGTGCTAAGAAAGAGTACTGCAGACTGTGCTCGGATAGAAAGACAGCTTTCTATGAGATGATACAAAACAAAATCCATCACAACAAGGACTCAGCAGGTTATTGGAAGGCAGTGAACAAGCTAAGAGATAAAAAACACAGCTTTAAACCAAATGAAATTTTCAAATCTCAGTGGGATGCCCACTTTGGTACGGTGTTTGAAACCACAAAACCTGATGTCACAGAATTTTCAGACTCGAGTAACATTGGCGTATTATGTGACCCTGCCTTACTTGACGCCGAAATATCAATGACAGAACTTCTAAAAGCTACAAGGAAACTAAGTAATAATAAATCACCCGGGTCGGATGGGATACCTTACGAAGTATGAAAGAACTTAGACAGCACCACGTATGATTACCTACTTAAATTACTAAACACGGCAAAAGCAGAGCAGATACCACGAAGCTGGGCTGAAATTATAACAGCGCAAATATTTAAGAAAGGAGACTCAGAACAACCAAGTAACTACCGTCCCATTGCACTGATTAACACAGTTACAAAGCTATACACCTGTATCATGTCAAATAGACTCAACTCCTTTTGCTTTATGAATGACACAATTTCGGAGAACCAAGCCGCTTACAGGAAGGGCCAAAGCTGTATGGACCATATTTTTGCACTATACACATGCATTCTGAAACAACTCAACAGACCAGCTCTTAAGAAAAAAGGGAAATTGTTTGCACTGTTTGTAGACCTCAGCCAAGTTTTTGATTCCATCAAAAGAGATAAGCTTTGGACTAGACTGAAAGAAGCGGGCTTAAATGACCACTACATAGCGAAAATTAAAGAACTCTATGACTTAGCTAAAACAAAAGTAAGATGCAAGGAAGGCTACACAGACCTGATAAGAGTAACGGGGGGAGTATTGTAAGGTAAAACCCTGTCACCTACTCTATTCACAATATACATAGATAAAATTACTAAAATACTCCGTGCGAGCAAAATAAAAGGAATACGAATGTTCACCCTCGAAATTCTAATCATGTTATACGCTGAAGATATCATACTCCTTGCTTCAAACGAGCTAGACCTTCAAAGGCAAATTGACAAACTCTGCAGTTTCTTCAAAACAAATTCACTAAGAGCCAATCTTTCAAAGACAAAGGTCATGATATTCCGGAAGGGAAACAAGATCAGTAACTCCACAAAGTTCAACTGGGATGGCAGTTCGCTGGAAATTGTCAGCCAGTACGTCTACCTAGGCGTACCCTTCTCACAGAGCGGAATGTTTAATGAAGCAAAAGATCACTTCTTCAGCAAAGCCAAAGCAGTGCAAACCAAGCTATTCGACCTCTTTTACCGAGCTAAACTAAAAGACATCAGCTTGCATATCAAACTCTTTAATTGTCTTGTCAGCTCGATATTGATGTATGCCGCTCCTGTTTGGGGAATCCGCTACATCAATGAACTCGAAATATTCCAAACTATGTTCCTTCGACGACTCACTAGCTCTTCAAACTCAACACCAGGATACTACCTCCGGTTAGAGACAGGAATGCTTAACATTAAACTGCAGTTATTCAAGGCACCACTCGGATTCCTTGAAAAGATCCTTAACTCCAAAGAAACCAGCGTCACCAGGAACTGCTACAAAGAAGCTATGGAAATCAAAGCAACTGATCCCCGATACAACTGGAAGCTTCAAGTGGAAAAGATCTTTGCCGACGCATCTCTAGAAGAAGCTCTTCAAAATCTAGACAATCAGTAAATAAAGAAGACTAGAAGAGTGATCTTAGAAAAGTACCGACTTTACTGCATTAACAAAGATGTTCAGAGAATGCAGCGCTGTAGTACATTAAGGCACTACGCCCACCTGAAGACGCACGCCCTAAGATCTGAATACTTTGGAATGAATCTAGCCTGAAATACGGTAAAACTCGTACTGAACTTGAGAACTGGTCTTCCCAGAATCGTTCTCAGAGGGAAAACTACTAATCTTAATGGTATGAGGAAGATATGGAAGCAAGCTGAAACATCTGACTGTGAGCTATGTGGAACAGAAACAGAAGACGTTTTTCATATTATGCTCAAATGTCCTCACCACAAATCACCCAGAACGAAGTTTCTTAGAACACTGAGCAAGGCAAGACCGAACAGGGAAAATCTCATACTCGAGACCTTTAGCTGCTACTCAGATGCAAACGGATTCGAACAAGCTCTTTAACTTCTGGGACAAAGCCCTAAGGACCAGAAAATTCTACTACCAATGTATTCAAGATGAATAGACGCTTTTGACTCCCTCTACCCGCCATACAATTCGATGAATTTCTATTTATATTACACCACACTTTTTAAGGCTCAAAGAAACCAAACCCAAGAAATAAAATTAAATGCATACTTATACCTACAGACTTTATGCCATATTTAATAATATTTTATTATTTTAGATGACTCCCTTCCTCTTTTTTATCAAGACACCAAGAGAAAAAACGATACTTCATATCACATTCACATCATAATCTATAACAGGACTAAGAATGACTATATTATACTGTGTAAGAATAATTACTAATCATGCTCTCTTTTTCAGCCAAGAAATAACCATAATTACATGTACTGAATCAAACATATTATGTTAACATATTTTATTATCATATCAAACCGAGGATCAATTTACCTCTGCAAAGCAAAAAATGTAAATAACCAATGTTGTATTGGCTGCGGCCAAATCGACTCAATGAATAAATTATATATTAAAATTATATTATATTGCGCCTACGTCCTGCCCCAGTCTAGGTGGAACTCCTGCTTGATACAGTTTGTCTAACACGAGAGACTGGGGCTTTTCGCAGCCGACTCCCAATTTGCGTTCTTCTTTTAACACGCCTGCCCCGTGATCCTCCAGCTTGAGTGCGCCTGTACACCATTCTTCCTTCTCCACTCTGACTGGCTTGAGCTGTTGGTTTACGTAATGTACCTCTGTGTTTATCGCATGAAGTGCGACAATGAGATACTCTGCATTTACGGCCTGTGGCAGTTAGTTTAGTGGTTTTACGTTTCTTTAATGGCACAATATATTGATTTTCTTCTACACTTGAGTCGCCTAATGAATTTCTGACAGGTTCTGCAGTTTTAATTGCTACGCTATTATCGCCTGTCCCCATTTGGTTCTTGTTGCTGTCTTTATTTTGATTTGCAGAAATAGGTTCAAGAATACAATATTCACTAACCAAGCTTTCTTTTACAATGTCTTCGTCCACTACACTTGAATTTGTGTCGTAAATGTTTTTGCACAGTATTTTACGCATTATTTATAAACAGCAATGTATATTTAGGCACTAGTTATAATGCATTCAGACTGGTTTGCAATAATAATAATTTCTATAACTTGCTCTTGAAAAAGTTTGATGTTGTCACTTCAAAGTTTAAATAAAAATAACTTGCAAATTCGCACGTCTTCGCCTTTTATACTTGGCGGCATGTTGTTTGCTAAGAAATTGCGAGGTCGAAACTGCTAATAAATTATAGTTTGAGTATTGGCATCAAATTGCACAAGGAAACGGTATTTATTGACCAAACTGAATCTCATTACTTGGTGTTGTTGTCTATGTAATGGCACAAATAGTATAGGTTCATAGCTGTGGACAGTCTTATTAGTGTATTCGTTTGATATATCGACTGCTCGCAGTGAATAAGAGGCATACAACTGGTTATCTACTAGGTTGCCTAATACAAGAAGCCTTTTTGCTAGTACAATGTGTTCAGGCTCTACATTTTCTTCAAATTGTTCTTTTTCCACTTCTCGTTCTTCTTCCTTTGCTAATTCCTGTCTTAGTTGCGCAGACTCGCCAGCTTTGAATATAAAATTGTCATCAAATCAAAAACATCGATTAACAAGCAATGGAAGCTGTACTGTGATATCTTCGCGTATGCCTGGTATACTCAAGTGTCCATCTGCATGTTCAAATTGCACTCGCCTATCAGCTTACAAATTTTTCATCAGAGTACGATTAATTTTATGCACCACGTGATCCAAATCAAGTTCTTCTGGTTCTTTTATTGGTATACAGTTTGCACATTTTTTGAATAGTCGTAAGTCCACATATTCATAGTTCACAATGTTATTGTATAACAGTTCATCCAAATCAAATTCAGATTCATATACACCATTATAAAACTTGTCGGGCTGCTGCAGTCCTAAACACAAGGCGATGGGTTTAGGCAAAACCACATACTCGTTCTCACTGCATTTCAATGTGAGCTTGCACTTTGTATTACTTTTATCCAAGTGAAATTCAATCTTTAGATTTATATTATAAAACTCTGGGTCATTCATCTTAACGTTGAATCGTTCAAAGAATTTGCGAAAATCAGAGTCTCCGTTGTTTATTTCTTTTCTAAACATTAAAAATTTCTCAAAGCCTTGGTATAGCTGTATAATGTTTTCCATAATTTGAATTTTTTCAGCCCCAAAATTAAAATTTGCACCCATTGGAATACTTTTCATGTCAGTTTCAAGTACATTTGCATAAGGATAATGGTTTTCTGACATAAATCTTAAACGGTTTTGCTTGAAAAACGGTGCAAGTGATTTTGGAATTTCAATAATGACACTATTGGATAGAGATAGGTTCTGAAGTAGCATATGTATATTGCAAGGGTCCAAGCTCAATGCTTTCTGTGCAACATCAAAGGGCACAGTGTCTTGATGCTGCCTTAACTTTGTTGTGAGTCCACTCATAAATTCTTTCAAGGTCGTTTCTTGGTTTTGATAGTTGACAAATGTCTTGATAGTTGGCTTGTAGTTTGGAAATGATTTGCCAATTGCATCTTCTTCAACAACAGTTGTGTTTCGCACTTTACGTACTCGTGGTCTCTGAACAGTTTTCATCATAGCAGGTTGTGAGCTTGAAGTATACCTCAGGCTTACGAGTCCAACGTCATAGTTTTGCAGATCCAAAGGGTATGGTAATACAGCTACAAAGCTTGCTGGAGTGTTATCTGTATATACACTATTTTGCTGGTCACTTGTAACTGTCACGTATATATTCTCGGAACAAATTCCCATTTGCTCTCGGTCTAACGGCGAGCAGTAATAGCCGTCCAGTCTTCTTCTATGTTTGCAAGAATTGTGGATGTATAACTTTAAAAAACAAGGGCAAGAATCCAGAAGGCTCCATTGTAGCAGATATTAGGCTAGGCTCAGCTCTTCACTATAGAATGCTCGTGTTATGGGTGTGTTATTTAGATCGTCAAGGTAGTAGGTTATAGGTATAGTCTCAAAGTTTACTGACTTTACAAAGAACAATTCCTCCGAGTAAGATTGGCTATATCCTGTTTGAAATACAAACAACGAATGCATGTAAAACCTAAAGTGTATCCCTTTATATCTAGTTTGTTTGTTTGCCTACCTGTAGGTATTATATGTACCTTTATCGAACAAGAGTTTTGTTTGGCTAATTCTAACACGGTCGCCGGGGGAATACTTTGCCTTTCTATTTGTGGTGTTGTTAATTATATGTGAAAACATTGTTCTCCAGACCTCGTTCTCGTATAATCGATTAACCTCGGAGGGCGCCATCTGTATTGTTGAGTGGAAGCTGTTGTTATACGTTCTCACAAAGGCGGGAAAAATATCTATAATCCTAGCTTTATTCCTCTCAGTCATGTACCTAGCAATCCGTTGAAAGATGGTCCTATACCAAACAAAGCATATATTTATTATGTTTACGTGGCTCTTATATATTGCACCTAGATATATACAGGCTTACCATGCTAACTGACTTACCCTATAACCCGCTTTACTGTACTGGACTTTGTCTCGCTATACGTGTTATAGTATTTGATTCTATGAGTTTTTAAAAACTGTTTAAACAACTCGGCGCGAAATTCTGTGCCTGTATTTAAATTAATATAACAAAGTCAAGCTACAATTCATATATAATTGAATTAATTAGATTCATATAACTGTAATACTATTTTATAAAATTATTTTAATATACGTAAAACAGTGTTAGCTGACACACATTAATCTGTAAATAGGTATATTGAAGTCTTCTTTGATTCTTTGCAAATATCTTAAAAAGCTTTAATAACTGACTGGGATTTCTTATTTTTAGTAAAACGGCAGTAAAGCTTCTTTGAAAATGCATCAATAACAAATAAGATATTTGCATAGCCGGAATTATCTTTGGCAAATTCTTTTCCTAAGATTTTCAAATCAGCACAGTAAATTTCCCCTTCCATGTTTACTAAAGTTCTTCGTCGTTTAAAGTTTTTGCGAATAGGCCGGTGCATTGAAAATGAACGCAACTGGCTAAGCTTCTTATTTACTACTGCCTTATCATAAAAATTTTTGTTATTCTTAAGAAAATTACTGAGGGCCGAATACAAACCCTTTAAAAGAAAGAAAAACTTTATTAGGTCACTGTTGCACAATTGCAATAGCCATACAGCTTAGTATACAATACAATACTTTCCTTAATAAAATTAACACATTTTATGAAAACAAGAATGAATCTTAAGTATATAAATGATTATTATGAATCCTAATTGATCCTCTAAGAGCAAACATTAGAATATCATCTACAACTGTCGACCAACTGACAACTGTGTAACGAAATACTGTTATTATTACAGTATTTAGTGTTGAATACAATTTAAAAAAATAATAAAATTATCACTGCTAGCTTAACAAAGTAACTCCAATTTTTTTCTAATTATCTATTGCACGCGGTACTATTAAAAATAGAACAATCAAATTATAGAACTTCTTCATCGATTTCTCACCTCTCCAACGTACAAAGATGCAAACTATGACCAAATACTAATATACAATTTGTATCTTGTTATAAGATTACGTTAGACCTAATTACAATCGATGACCTGTGCAAACATAAATGCGAGAGTTGATAGTGACTAATTTAAATATTTAAACAAAACAGCCTACAAACAATACTGTTTTACTAATTTTATATTATCATTAAACTATTACTTTACTTTGTTCATCAACTTTATTTAAATAATACAGTTAAATTAAATTTTAAAAGTTTCTAGCAAACTTTAAAAACCACAATCTACAAAAATAATTAACCATGTCTTGTAATCATTTAAATAGACCATTTTGCACTTTTAAAAATACATAAATAAAACATTCTGGAATTTTCAAAAGCATGTTATACAACCTTTAACACATGTACATAGAATTTACGTAGAACAATTTGCACTTTTTAAAAACACGGAAACAGAAACTTTTATAATTTTCAAAACCTTTAATATAAAACAATTTACATTTTTCAAAAACACGAAAACAGAAACTTTTATAATTTTTGAAAACATGTACATAGAAAAAATTGCATTTTTCAAAAATTCCTAGTTAAAATTTTACGCATGATTCTCATTTTGTTACTATGACTTACTCCATTTTGATTTTATATTAAAAATTAACAATAATTACATTTACAGTATCTTATATTTAGAACAGCAGGACAGATCGACAAACCAAGCCGGTTGTGTTGGTGCACTATAGTTCATTATATCATGAAAGTAAAACAAACACACATGAGATATTCATGTAAAACTGAGGAGTTGATCTAATTTTGAAACGATATAAATACTAAGCTACCCAACTCTACTTTAGTATCGTCGAATAAAGGTTCAGTTCCCTCAGTTCAACAACACTGCAATTCGCAGACACCGCAATTTTTGGATTAAATTAAATCTGTCTTTCCTAAATCATTACATAATACTCACACATTAAGTCATAAAATACCGTCCAATGGCATCTAAATATAACATCCAGGCAACTTCAGCCAGGTTCCTGGTCATTGCTTTTCTACTTGGTGCGAGTTACAATTTGGCTGAAGGGTTCAAGGCTAATCTCCAGGTGTATTTCGACCGTTACAATGAAGGTGATCATCTTCACTTTGAGAGTCAGCAGCCGAATTTTGACGCTTACAGAGATCTAATTCCTAATTTTCCTAATTCATCTGCTGTCTGTGGAATGGGAGCGTACGAGCGATTATTTTATTTTCTATCATTTTATATTTTACTGCCTTACTGTAGTTATTTACAGTAGAATAATTTTAACAAAACTGTGAATGCTCGTGTGTTTTTTGATTTTCAGTTGGGGAATGTACAATGGTTATAATTACACAGACTATGATACAAGAACCATTTTGGGCTCATACTACACTAATTATACTCTCTGTACGACTATCTCTATTGGAAACATGAAATCACTTCGGTTTTTTGGAAGCAGTGAGCCTTGGAATAGCAGCCTTAGCTTGTATGAGGGGACGTTGTTCACTGGAAAGGAGACTTTAATTGAGGGGAGGGTCCTCACAGGAATTACCTCAAAAACATTGTCCCTTGTATCTACAGGAGGGATTGATTCTGACTGGTCACTGTTCGAAGGGCAGCAACTGAATGGAAATTCCTACTGTTTTGACGCTACAAGTCCGATTATTTATTCTTACAATTTTGCAAGTTCTATAAAACCAGAGTGGAATTTGGCCACAATTGGCTCTGTTTTTAAAGGGTGTGATATTGCGAAAATTCAAGAGTACAAAAAAAGTAATAATGTGTAATGTAAAGAATACAAATATTTAAATTCATTAACTTTAAAATGCTACTGTAGACATTACATAGAAGCTTATTTAATAGTAATTTGCGTGACATCATTTGTGGATGATCCCTACCACCTTTGTTTTTGTAAGAAGCTGGACATAATAATTATTTTGAAAATTCTAAAATTAAAATAAATATTCTATGCCAACACTAACTGTTTAAAACGCTTATTCTTTCCCTCAGTTTGCACCTTGCACATAATTACATAATTATTACATAGAATACGACATTAAATATAAATATGCAATACATTGGTCTGATCCAGTACATTATAGGTAGGTAGTAGCTATGTATTTTGTCCTGTTTATTATTTAAGCATTATAAAAAAAAGTCTCGTTGATTTCAATCTTGTTAATGCATCATTCATTTATTCTTTTTGTACGATGTATTACGCAAAAATTATGAGCATACGAGTAAGGAATGGTCTAATATTGATTTCACCGGTGTAGTTATTGCGTTAAACCGTGTGTTGATACGACCCACTATGTTGAAGACACCCATTTATGAATTGTTTTAGCTATTAAAGCAGGGGCGGACTGGCCATAAGAAATTTGCGGAAATTCCGCATGGGCCCTCTGTTTCTTATACATTGCACATACGGGAGTTTGGGGCCCCTTGACCCAGTGTGGGCCCCCTGATAGAACAACCTAGTAATGGTAACTTCCGCGGCCCAAAAAATTCCCAGTCCGCCCCTGTATTAAAGCTCCTTAAAATTAGGATTCCCCCATGACATCATTTATGGACGACCCCGTATATTCAGTGGTAAAGGATTCTTGTGGCCATTTTAGAACTACATACGTTTTGTTTCAGTTAGTCTTTGTTTGTGAGACCTTGATTTCACTAGAAAAGTTACCCATTGTTAGACTTAAGAAACTCGCTTTCAGATTTAACAATGGTAAACTCTGAAAGCGCGTTTCTTAAGGCTTACAATGGTTAACTTTTCTAGTGAAATCAAGGTCTAACTCATGTTGAACCTAACAATAAAGTTTACAATCCATGGAGTAAGAAGGGTGTATATAAGAATATAATATTTACCTGCCGCTATTTATGAACGATTCCTCACCGTCCATAACCCATATAGGTAGGTACATGACATATAGTTAAAAAAATTTCAAAGTTGTTTTATTTATTATTATTATTGACTTTTCATGTTGCGTTTAAATAGGCCAGTAAGACTTTCGGGGTCGTCCATTATTGACTTCATTAGTCGCATAAATGTTTCTGCCTGGAGAGTAGTAAAGCCCTATTTTAACGACATCCGTTAAAGCAATGCTTTAAAATATTAGGAGGGAGCACTTAACATTATTTCATTTAATGAACGTCATTTTTATACGATCCCTCACCATCTATAAGCTATAAAGGTATCTACTATAAGCATTGATATTGAATTTATTATTTATTAGCTTTTTTTAATACGAATACATATTATCTATGTTACCCTGAACATTACAAATTAGTTTGTCCTGGTTATCTAAATTGTGAATTATGTCACACATTAAGCTAACTAGGTCACCAAATCGCAGTCTAGGTCTTGTGTATGTCATATTGGTACATTACATGATACTAACACAGAGACAGTACCAATACTATAGTACATATCATTAGGCAGAATGTCTGGAAGCTGTCACCCAGTCGCTAAAACCAATACCTGGAACTTAAAATAAATGAATCACTTGAGCGAGATAAGTTTAATTGATAGCAAAATATCATTAAAATAAATAAACATTGGTTAACTAAAGTTTAAAAAATAGAATTAGATCGCTACAATCCCATGTTGGAAATTGCATGTTTAATAATCTTTTGCAGATGTCAGTACAAGGATTACGATTCTGTAGTGCGTCTGTTGTGAGCCCAACTTCAATAAACAAAATTTTTGAAGGTTGTCACTCAACTGTCCGAAGGATTTAAATCTTGCACATCATTTACGGATGATCCCTAATACACAGTTTTGCATGGAAAGCTGGACATATTAAATATTTTGAAAACTCTGAAATTAAATTAAATATCCTACCAACACCATCAGTTTTAAAAGCTTCTTTCAGTCAGTTTTTCATCCAGCACCTATATAATTATTACATTAGTTACGATATCGTCTGTGAAGAAGCAAAATCAGCTAATATTTAGTTTAAGCTAGAATAAAAATGAGCTATGTCATGAAAACAAAATAAGAAACATGCAGGAAATGGTGATTAGGAGTTTTTGAAAAGTTTAAAACGTTCTATTCGCATGTTTTTGGATAATTGCAAAATGTACAATTTAAATTGTTGTGAAAAGTTTAAAATTTTCTATTCAGGCACATGTTTTTGAAAAGTGTAAAATGTTTTATTTGCATGTTTTTAGAAAGTGTAAAATGTTCTATTCAAATTTTATTGAAAAGTACACAATGTTCTATTTGCATGCTTTTAGAAAGCGCAAAATGTTCTATTTACATGTTTTTTGAAAAGTGCAAAATGTTCAATTTAGATATTTTCAAAAAAATGCAAAATGTTCTACACGCATATGTTTTTATAAAGTGCAAAATGTTCTGCTTCAATGCTTTCAAGACATGTTTTAATATTTTTGTAGATAGTTGATGTTATTTTTTAGCTACAAATGGAAATGGGTAATTTTGGTTCTTCACACACGATATTAAATATGCAATACATTGGCCCGTCCATTACATTACAGGTAGATATTAGGTATGTATTTGGTCCTATATTATTCAAGCATTATAGAAATTAAAAATTTGTCCCGTTGATTTTAATCTTTTTAATGCATATTCCATTTTTCCTTCCTTTACAATCTATCACGCAAAAATTATGTACGTACTAGGTAGGGATCGTCTGACAATAATTTTACTTGTAGATTTAGAATGTATGGCCGTGTAATGATGACTTGCCATGTTAAGCATACCCATTTATGAATTGTTTTAGCTGATAAAACTCCTAAAAATTAGGCTTTTTCCAAGACATCATTTATTGGCGGCCCCTTACATTCAAAGTTAAAGGACTCTTGTGGCCGTTTTAGAATCACATACGTTTTGGTTTAGTTTGTTAGTTTGTAACTGACGTTGAACCTTAAAGTAAAGCTTGCAATCCAACAAACATACGTTAAAACAAATTTTGCTGTTTTCAATTTTGAAAATTAGCACTAAAAATAACGATAAGGGCAGAACCGGGGCAATAGCAGAATACAATGCTGCTACATAATTTAAATTCAAATTTTATTCTTTCCCTTCTTTGTCTGACAACGTATTATTTCAGCACAGGAGACACGGTCTCAATCGTGAAAAAGCAAAGTCGTCAAAAATATCATCAAATCCATTTTAAAAATGGAAGCGTAAAGGACAAAGGAGACGACAAAAGGCGTATCTTAAACATAGAAAAAACCAATAATGAGATAGGGCCAATGCCCATAGTTCCCATCGAAACAGAAGTAGATGCGGAGGCTCTGCAGCTTGGACAGTTCAACGGGTCAATTGGCTATCTGACCCAGGATGAGGAAACCGAAACTGGGGCAGTGACCTCAACAACAGTTGAGAGCGACAGCAATACCAGTGACCCTGTCACAGAAACGGAAACAGACACCGATACTGAGACTGAGACCAAGGCTCCTTCGACAAAACCAAAACCTTCAAAGGACACAGGGCCGTACCTTAATATCTGTATGAATTCAAAAGAAAATATTTAAAATCTATTCATTTCACATTTTTTAAATTAAAAAAAAGTTTAGGCCGTTTCTATAGTAACGTCGTCATTACAGTTTTTCTTTACCATTTCCTAATGTTTGTATTAGGCGCTTAGCAACCGTTGAAAATTGGAGCGTTTTTCATTTTTAATTTATTTATAAGCGTAGATGTATTTTTTTAGTTGCATGTCGTGCCTCTGTCACCATCTTCGTGTTTTACTGACAAATTTTAAGCATGTTTTTATGTTTGTACTTAAAATTAATAACTTTGCCAACTTTCATAAGTTCTGCCACCTCCCACTTTCAGTATTTTCACACGGAATTTAATTTTTTGATCCACATCTATTAATCAGCCCTTTGTTTTACATTCAAAATATATTGAATTTTAAAACTCGAAGAAAAAAAGGGATACCAGTCGGTTAAAACTTTGTCGGATGTTTAATAGGTGCACCTACGTTTGATTATGAATTTTGATTATTTAACATTGTAATGAATGCGGCTCATTTTTCTAATTGTACTGTTAAGTATTTACCTATGAAACGGACTACATGGAAAAGATCATTGACGCGGGACTGGACTATTTAACCAATCACATTCTCAATCATGGGACAGGCTCCGCCTCCAACAGCGCTAGTGGATCAGATGATGTTGGTTACCGTCTTGGTGGGATTCGGAAAATTAAAATGGGACGGACTGAACCTACGAAAATTATTACTCAACGTATGAAAACTCAACTGAATTGATTTAATTTTCGGTCGGAATAATTTAATTAGAATTCATTAACGAAAATGTGATTTTAAAAAATACCAAACAGTTTGCGCAACAATAGATGGTCTCCACCCAGACATCCTTGTGGACTTTACAACATATGGGATTCCTTCAGAGGCTGTCAAAGTGGTCACAAAAGCACTACAAATTCCAACAGTGTCCTCATCTCTGGGTCAACAACCGGGTGACATCAGGTCAAAGGCTATTCATTTAACAAAATAGAATTTACTATTAACTATTATAAGTAAAATTTCAAATTTTATTACTGTTTTGACTTCCTGCTAAAAAAAAATCAATTGGATTGCAGGGAATGGCGTGGGTTGAGTGCGGCTGAGTCCAAGTACCTAATTCAGCTATCGCAGCCAACTGATGTAGCCATTGAAGTGATCCGCGATCTGGCGGTGGATTTGCAACTCCAAAACATTGCTATCCTCTACAATCCTCGCTATAGTGAGTTAACAAAATGTATAACTGTTTAAACAATAATTAGACAAACAGAAATAGTAGTGTTTCTAGTCGCAATTTTGCAAAATAGCAGTGTTGCATAATATCAGTGCTGCAAAGTAGCTGTGCTGCTAAATAGCAATGTTGCAAAAGCAGTGTTGCATAATAGCAGTTTTCTAAGATAGCAGTGTTGTAAAATTGCAGTGTTGTAAAATATCAGTGTTGCAAAATTACGGTGTTGCAAAATTTCAGTGTTGCAAAATTGCAGTGTAGCATAATGTCAGCGCTGCAAAGTGACAGTGCTGCTAAATACCAATGTTGTAAAAGCAGTGTTCCATAAAAGCAGTAATGCAAAATTGCAGTGTTGCAAAATAGCAGTTTTTGGAAACAGCAGTGTTGCAAAATAGCAGTGTTGCAAAATAGCAGTGCTGCAAAATAGCAATATTGCAAAAGCAAAGCTGCATAACAACAGTGTTGCAAAATAGCAGTTCTTGGAAACAGCAGTGTTGCAAAATATCAGTGTTGCGACATAGCAGCGCTGCAAAATAGCAGTGTTGCAAAATAGCAGTTTTGCAAAATAGCAGTGCTGCAAAATAGCAATATTGCAAAAGCAGTGCTGCATAACAGCAGTGTTGCAAAATAGCAGTTCTTGGAAACAGCAGTGTTGCAAAATATCATTGTTGCGACATAGCAGCGCTGCAAAATAGCAGTGTTGCAAAATAGCAGTTTTGCAAAATAGCAGTGCTGCAAAATAGCAATATTGCAAAACCAGTGCTGTATAACAGCAGTGTTGCAACATAGCAGTTTTTGAAAACAACAGTGTTGCAAAATAGCAGTCTTGCAAAATGGCAGTGGTAAATAAAACCTGCTATAAAAGCAGTGTGTCAAAATAGCATTTTTTTGAAATAGCAATGTTGCAATATATTAACTTAAAATAATCGTTCTTACCCAATTTTGACAGAGATGGTTCATCACGAAAGATCGCTACTTCACGACACCTCAGTCCGCTTCATGTTCATCAAACTAACCTCGGAAAAGATGAATTCGAAGGAAATTCGAAAAATTTTATTGAAGCTCGAGTCTGCGCACTACACAAATATCTTCATCGCTGCTCCAATTCATGAGATTGAAGACATTCTTAAAATTGCAACAAGGCCCGTCAAGAAAAACAAAAATAAGTCTGTAGAGCACCTATTTGCTTGGTTTGGACTGACAATGGTAGAGAATAAGAGATTTGGGAAACACAATAAACCTTAATATTAAAATTTTGTCGGCGTTATTCATAAGTATGATTTTAAGCCTCTGATTTGTTAACGCAGATGAGAGGCGAAAGTTTTACAAAGGTTCTCACTGCAAATGTGTCCATCGTTCACTTTTTGCCGGATTTTGGAACAGACAAGAAACCCCAAGTTGGCAAAATTAATGACATGAATTGGGCCAAGTTTAAACTGAATGGAAGTTATGAGGATGAATTTTTCTTGGATCAACTGATTCAGTCTGTACAAGCTGCTGGGTAAAATTTCTGTCTAAATTTAAAAAAACTATTAACAGCGTTGCAATTTTAATTTAACTTACGATTAGTTAAAACACTGATATTTTGAAACAGTTTTTCAAACAAAGTAACAGTGTTGTCATTTTTTTTAAATGCCTAATTTAAGGTATGGGTACAGTGTTGTCAAAACTTAACAATGAATTCACTGTGCACAAATATTTTAAAAGCTTATTTTGCGGTGTTGCCTTTTTTAAAAATCTAAATTTACGATGTTGATATTTTTATAACAACTACATTCAGTGCTGCCAGTTTTGAAGTTCAAAAAACATTGCAGTCTTTTTGAATCTGTTTATTTTAGACAAATGAAAAGCGACGGAAGTTGGCCCCTAGATAAACTGGTAATCCCTTGCACGACCTACACTGTGCAGGCTTACCCTGAACTAAATCTGGATTTAAAAAAGGCTCTCAAGGAAACTAACCAGAAAACAACAAAGCGCTTTTCAGACTTTCCGTTTAAATTTGGAGCCGGACAAAACAGGAGAAACGAGCTGGACATTAATTTAAAAGCTGAGCGTTTGAGCTTTGAAAAAAATGTGGAAGTAGTACCAATAGAACGAAAAGTATTAGCACATTGGCGAAGTGATCAATTTAAAAGTGGGCGAAGTTTGAAATTGGAGGATGGACAGAGTCTTGAGGATCACAAAGCGGAAGTCGTCTATCGTATTGCTACAGTTGTGGTGGGTGTATTTCTTTTTGTAGATTGTAACAAAAATATAAATCATATTATTATTTAAGTTTGGGCTTCAATCTCATTTAGAACTATTTATGGGATCATTAATTTTTGAATTTGCAGGACCCGCCCTTTGTATTTAAACTGAACGACAGCGAATGCGCCAAGAAAAGTAAAGGGGACAAGTACGAGCATTGTTACTATGGCTACGCTATTGACATTCTTGAACATCTCGCAAAGCGACTTCAGTTCAACTTCACGATTCGACAGGAAACTTTATATGGATTTCAAACTGAAGAAATTCCGCACAGTTGGGACGGCATGGTCAAGGCCTTGCAGTATCAGGTACAGCAATCTTGTTCAATGGTTAAGCTGATAACGTAAAATCGTAAAATTTAGGATTTTTGCTGACGTCATTTGTTGACAATCCTTTGTGTTTATAATACAGGAGGTGGACATAGCAGTGGGCGCAATGAGTTTATTTCCCGAGCGGGAGCAGGTGATGGACTTTACCTCAGTAATCTACCAACCAGTCGGCTATCAAATCCTCATGAAAAAAGATAAGCTAAAGACGTCCCTTTTTAAATTTCTAACTGTGCTGGAGAACGACGTCTGGATGTGCATCTTGGGAGCATATTTCTTTACAAGGTAAGCCACCATTTGGCCTTTGACCTTTCAGAGGTTTCATAGATACATTTAAATGTCAACCAAATTAAATTCTTTTATTCAAAAATTGCAGCTGTCTCATGTGGGTCTTCGATCGTTGGAGTCCGTACAGCTTTCAAAATTGCCGCGAGAAATACGAAGATGACGAAGAAAAGCGGGAATTCACATTGAAAGAATGTTTCTGGTTCTGCATTACGTCACTCACACCACAAGTA
>JAQFZE010001715.1:0-16804 GCA_034695245.1 Dicyrtomina saundersi | reverse complement strand
GCCCACCACCCCCCCCCCCCCCCCCCCCCCCAAACCTAACCTAACAATAAATATATCAAACCTCGAGAGGTAGCCAAAAAAGAATATATAGCCTTAAGTAATATTGAAATGACTAAAAGGCATGAGTATTAAATCCAAGAAATAAGCCAACTGTGCTACTGTGCCGTATGCAGTGCTTTCTTTACTTAATATGTAACAATAATAATATGAGAAATAATATTAATGTGTACCGGTACTAATAATACTAGCTAATCAATTTCTGCTATCCTAAGGTAGTCAGTGTAGTTTGTACACGATGTGAGCTGTTTCAATGAATGGAAAAAATGATATTTCCTACTGTGCACAAGCTCATTCGCCACAAGTATTCACACGTGTTTTATTTACTTCAGACAAAAATAATATAAATGTAAGCCGATAATTATTTAAACAATAGCCAATGCAGTATGCAGCCACTGTATGTATTGGAAAAGGAATGTTATCTTAGCCCTTTTAACTACAACAATTTTAAAGCTCTTGTTCGGCTCAAGTTCTGTTACTCTTTATTAGTAGATTCATTCATTTTTCGTCGATTTGAAAAATTAAGCTTTAAATTGATTTTATTTTCTTTTACATCAATTACTTAAGTTGGACATCACTGACTAAAGTTCTACATCACTTACCGGCGTAGACATCACTTACTGGAGAACAGCCAAGTTGTCTTTTATGCTGATGTAGGTTAGTATACATATACCCCGCAACGCAATCCCCCAATCTTCCCAATAGGGTCTAAAGCTCAATTTTTTTTTCAACTTTCAGTGTAAAATCAAATCTCTATTTTTTCTCAATAATAATTACTATTTGTTGTAGAATATAATATCATAAATTGCAATTATCTTTTTTAAAAGTGGCTACATATCCTACAGTTTGAACCACTTGAACCATAATATCGTGAATGAAGGATCAAATCATTTTCGTTCCACTCTTAGCTAGAAGAAAATCCGCTTCCTATCTATTTCACCTTCAGCTAGAAGTAAAGCCGTTTTCTTTCTTAAAAATAGTGATTCAAGGACACGAATTTGCTTTTAAGACGAATTGAAAGCAAACGGATTTGCTTCTATAGCGAGGAACATGCTTTTTCCACCAACACCACCGCCACTAAATAACTGTAAAATACAATCCCCACCACCACCACCACCTCCACTAACAAAAACTGTACAATTCAATCCCCACCCCCACCACCACCGCTAACAAAAATTTTAATATTAAATCCCTGCCTATACCAACAGCACCACCACTAACAAAAACTGGAGTAATACGTTCATTTGTAATTATGATTATTTTTAAATACTTACAAAAGGGTGCTTGTGGGGATTCGATGGGGGTTTTGGTTGCAATAGTAATCGAAATGATATGGTCCGGACAGTTAAAATCTGGTCTGGTCTGGTCCGAGGATTTCGGACCAGACCAGACCAGACCAGATTTCCATGATCCGACCACCGACAATATGTAAAATTTTTAAGGGAATCCAGCAAGATAACTTTGTTTCCTGGCCTATATTGTTGACTTTCTAATGCAATCATGTATTCATATTAGTGGTCGGCGTGGTCTGGTCCGGACCATAAAATCTGGTCTGGTCTGACTCTGGTCTGTCTGGTCTGGTCTGGTCCGACGAAGTTGGACCAGACCATAAGAATTCGGACCATACTCAGACCAGACCATATTTTATGGTCCGACCAGATTAAAAATTATTTTCAAAATTCATGAAATTATAGATACATAATAAGTAAAAAGTACGTATATTTTAACATTATTGCCTTTCATTATTTTTAAGTTAGAATTCCATATATATTTTTTTTACTCATAGAAGGGATTTAGTTAATTTAAAATTAAATGAAGTTTAAAAGTATGTATGAAAAATGATCCTTAATCTGGTCCAATATGGTCTGAGTATGGTCTGGTCTGGTCTGAAAAGTTGGACCAGACCAGACCATAAATTCCGGCCCAGACCAGACCATGCCGAGCACTAATTCATAAACTACATTAAAAATATTTTTTTTAAGCCACGTGGTATTTATTTTTTGTAAAATCCGGTGAAAAATTTTTGGTATAATTTCTCATGTAAATTTTTTTTTGAAGATTTCCTGGTCCGAAATGGTCTAGTCTGGTCTGGTCCGAAGGCCGGATCAGACCAGACCAGACCATTTCGATCACTATGGTGGGGATTGAATTTTAGTTTTTGTTAGTGGTGGTGGTGAGGATTGAATTATACAGCTTTTTAGTGGTGGTGGTGGTGGTGGAAAAGCAGGTCTCACATTCTGTTTGTTTTTTATGAAATATAATTTATTATCTAACAATAGATAATTTGATATGTAGTTGATAATTAAGTATGAATAAGTAATAAATAATAGTGAAAACCTGAACTTTTCTTTGATCTTCAGAATCTTTAGAACCGTCACTCTTCTTAAATATGTCTGGTCCAGGAAGTAAAGAAACGACTGACGCTGGCGTCACCGGTCTCGGTCTTGGTGTCGGAGGGGACGGTGATTCATCGCTTCCACGACAAGACAATTCTATTTCACACATAGAGTCATCTCTTCAAAAAATAGAACTAGAACAAGAAAAGGAAACTACTAAACCCGTACAAATTCAACTTAATGAAGGGAACGAGCCAATAATTAGTGCAGAATTGGAAGACGAAGCAGCCAAATTATTATCTGAAGTAGGGGACATGGGAATGGAACCTTTTGAAGTCATTCAGCCCACAGAAGCCCCAACAGAAGTGGAATTACAAACTTTAGCAAATAATGATGATGACATTAAATTCCCGACACCCTTACCCCCATTAGTTGGTGAAGAGGAAATTAATAAAGAAATTGGAGAAAAAGCATCCCTTCTCAAAGAGCATGACGTTCTCGAAGATGAAATTGCTCAAGCTGATAAAATTAAAGAGGATTTAAAGCAAGAATTGAGTGAAAATGACGGATGGGTTAAAATCTTAGGGAATGACTCTCTTGTTAAAAAGGTAATATATTGTTTATTTTCATTTTTTTTAAATCATTACTACACAGATTATTGCTACTTAAACACACAATATTAAAAATAGTGCACCTTTAAAATTGGGAACTTTAGCTGGCCAAGAACATAGAATCGATTATCGTATTTGAAGAACCAAAACTGCCCATATCCAATTTATGCAAGAATTCAAACGTCACAAAAACAAAATGGGAAACAAAAGTAAAATGTTAATTAAGACATTTTAAAAAGCGTAATAATGTTCTATTTTACATGTTTTTGAAAATTGTACAAAGGTCTATTATTACACGTTTTTGAAATGTGCAGAATATTTTTTTTACACTTTTTAAAAATGTGCAAAATATTCTATTTACCTACACGTTTTCAAAAATGTGCAAAGTTTTCTATTTACACGGGCTTGAAAAGCGTAACATATTCTACTTACATAAGTTTTAGAAATGTGCCAAATTTTCTGTTTACACGTTTTCAAAAATTGCAAAATATTTTATATACACGTTCTTAAAAAGCGTAAAATATTCTATTTACAAGTTTTTGAAATGTGCCAAATTTTCTATAAACATTTTTTAAAAGTGCAAAATATTTCATTTACACGTTTTTGAAAAAATCAAAATGTTCTATTTAAATGCTTTCAAGACATATTATGTAGATAGTGGATACGGTTTTTAGCTGAAAATGGATATGGGTCAATTTTGGTTCTTCACAGAAGTAATCTTATTAGTGCCTAAAGAATGAATCCCGTCTAAGGTTGTGCGTTGATGTTGGTTAACATTAAAACAATTATTTTCGTAGGTGATTAAAGAAGGTGTTAATAATAAGCGGCCTTTACGTGGTGAGATCTGCACAGTTCGTCTCGAAGGACGACTGCAGTCTGATGAGTCTGTTTTTGAATCTGTCGAGAGCATGACATTCCAACTTGGCGATGCTGAGGTCGGCGTTAATACTAAATTTAATTTTTGATTTATTTATTTTACTTTAATTACTTAACAAACTTAAGTTCCTAACTAATAGCTATTGCTGTGTCGTGTGTCGTGTAAGAATGTTGTTAGCTATACAACTAAATATTATTGTGCCTACGATGATCTTAAAAATGGTTGTAGGTAATTCCTGGACTGGACTTGGCTGTTCCTCTAATGTGTAAAGGAGAAATAAGTACTGTTAAAGTAGCCTCTCGATTCGGGTACAACGTGAAAGGGATGCCGCCCGTCGTCCCGTCCAATGCTGATCTGGTGTACGAAGTTGAATTGTTAGATTTTGAGATTGAGAAGGAATTAGAGGTGCTGACTGTTGCGGAGCGGAGTGCGACAGGGATTCAAAAGCGGGAGCGAGGGAATTGGTGGTACTGCCGGGACGAAGCTTCCCTCGCTATACAGTGCTACCGAAGAGCTCTGGAATTCTTTGATCATGTCGAAGGAGGCATTTCTTACCCTAGCGAAAACGCTGAAGACGCAAAGGTAGAAAAACTAATAACCTAACACCGATGATGGATTTCTAGAATTAATTAATAAATGAATTACTAATAAGATATCGTCTGCGAAGAACCAAAGTGACTCATATCCATTTGTAGCTAAAAATAATTTCCACTATCTACATTAATATTTAAATATGTCTTAAAAGCATTTTAACAGTATTTTTTGCACTTTTTAAAAATATGTACATAGAACATTTTAAGCTTTTCAAAAATATGTAAATAGAACGTTTTAAGCTTTTCGAAAACATGTAAATAGAACATTTTAAGCTTTTCAAAAACATTAATAGAACATTTGACACTTTTCAAAAACACGTAAATTAAATAGAACATTTTACGCTTTTTAAAACATGTAAATAGACCATATTACAATTGTCAAAAACTCATAAGTAACATTTTACACACATTTTTCTCATTTTGTTTTATCACATAGCGCATTTTAATTCTTGCGTAAATTGGATATGGGCCATTTTGGTTCTTTACACACGATAAGCAAAAATTTCAAATATACTAAATAAACGTGGAAAAAGTTAAGACTACATAATACCTACAAAATAAAAAATCACTATGCGATGATGATTAGAATTATCATAATCGTCGTTTGGACTTCGAATTCGAGAATTTACTAGATGAAAGCAAGCAATAGTTTTTAACCTATAAGTTCGATTTATTTATTTATTTACTTAATGAAATTAATGCTTACGATTTCTGATTTTTTTTTTTGAATTATTGTTACCGTATGAAAATGTATCTTCAGAAAACAATTATATGGTCTGTGAAAAACCAAAATGACCCATATCCTTTTGTTGCAAAAAACTATATCAACTATCTACAAAAATATTGAAACATGTCATGGCAGTATTTAAATAGAATATTTTGCACTTATAAAAAGCATGTAAATAGAACATTTAAGACTTTTCGAAAACATGTAAAAACAGAACATTTAACACTTTTCAAAAACATGTAAATAGAACATTTTAAGCTTTTCAAAAAAGCCTTATTAACATTTTTTGCATGTTTCTCACATATGACATAGCTTATTTTAATTGCAGCTTTTTGATATGGGTCATTTTGGCCCTTCACATACGATATTTTTGGTCTTGGTAATGTGTTGTGTTTAAGTGTTTTTCTGTGTCTTTTTTAATGCCTGACATCATTATTGTTTTATTACGTGCACATTTCAATTTTTTTGTTATTGTTGCAGACTGGTCTAAACGAAGGACTTAAGGACCTGCTGGAGGAGCGGCTGAAGACATACAATAACATGGCAGCTGCCCAACTCAAACTTCAAGCTTATGATGCTGCATTGAAGTCTGTAGAAAACGTACTCAAATGTCAACCGAATAATTCTAAAGCCTTGTTTCGAAAGGGAAAAGTAAGCGGGCATTTTTTTTGAATTTTTGTGTTTCTAAAATGCGCTTTTTACTACTGTTAGGTTGTAATCATTATTTTTGTGTCTAGATTCATGCCTCAAAAAATGAAACAGATTTGGCCCTTGAAGCTTTTAAACGAGTGAGTGAGCTGGAGCCAGGCACGAAAGCTATTCTACAGGTAATTACTTCCACTTTAACCAGTTTTACATTCAAAAGAATTACTTTAATACCTTTAGGAATAAAGAACGTAATGCGCAAATGAGGGGGTAGGTTGCAAAGTTTTGAGTTTAAAGAATTTTAGTTTTGTTGACTTAAGGTAAAGTAATATCGTCTGTGAAGAACCAAAATGACCCATATGCTATCCAATTTACGCAACAACTAAAATAAGCTACTTAATAAAAAACACTAAATTAATTGGATTCATAAATTCTAATTATAAGATTCTAGACAGTGCAACATGTTGCATTTACACGTTTTTAAAAAGTGTAAAATTTTCTAATTACGCGTTTTTGACAAGCGTAAAATGTTCTAATCACACGTTTTTAAAATCTGCAAAACATTATACTTACACATTTTTATAAATTGCAATATGTTGCTGTTACACGTTTTTGAAAAGTGTACAATCTTCTAATTGCACGTTTTTTAAAAGCTTAAAATGTTCTTATTACACTTTTTTGAAAAGTGTCAAATTTTGTATTTACATGCGTTAAGAATTACACGATATTCATGTATTGTTAGTAGATAGTACATTTCGTATTTATTTAAAAATGGATATGGGTCATTTTGATTCTTCACAGACAATATATATGTTGAACGTGTGTTTCATTTTTTCACAGCATTGTACATTTTGTTTTTTTATGAATTAATTTTGTAGGAAATCAGTCAGCTGCAAGCCAAGCGGAAGAAGGAGCGAGAGGGCGAGAAGGCACTGTATCAACGAATGTTTAAAGGTACAAAATCTGAAGAGGGCGACGACAGTGATTCTTCGAAATCTTCCTCCAAGAGTTCGTTGTCCATTGGACTTGCAATCGGAGGGGTGGTCATTGCCTTGGCCGGTGCTATGGCTTATCGATACAGACTTGTTTAAAGCGAAGTTTAAAATGAGATTTCATTTCATTCTACTACCGTCATATCAACAAATCAACAATTCCAGGACTTGAGTGACTTCACAGTTAATAAATAATGTTAACGATTTAATTGCTATAAAATCGTTAAAATTTCCAATGAAGTTAAAATATTAAAGCGAAGCAGCTACTTTGACTTCGTCACAATACAATCATCTACAAAAATGTATTCCTCTCCATAGAAGAAAGAACAACTCCCGTGTGTCGGATTCTATCATCACGTCAAACATTCAAGAAACAAGTGTTTTTCAAATCAGTAGTGTCATCAATCCAAATTGTGTCTGTGAGATACATACTACAATATTATATGCTTAACTGGATTCTTTCATCTTCTTCAACGCAGCCTTCAACTCTAACAACGAGTGAAACTATGTATATACAAAACTAAAATAATAAATTTAAGTCCTCAGCTGTTTCCGTTTATGTTTATCAATCAGCGAAATTATTACAGCCTGAGGTAATAATGCAGTGCAGTACAGTGCAGCACAGTGCAGCGCAGTGGAGTGAATTTCCTTTATTTCTGTTTCGTTCTTTCATGTTATCAGGGTTTTCATCGCGTTTAGATAAATATATAATATGTAATAATGGGAAATAACCTATATGTACCTATGTAGCAAGAAGTTAACTAAATATTAAAGTGCTAAATTCAATTTTTGAAACGTAAACTCTTACAAAATGCATGCCTGGTTTTATTTTCAATTCCGTTCCTGGTATATAATCTAACGTTACTAAAAAGGGCTTAGCTTTAATACGTAATTAAGTGATATCGTCTGTGAAGTAGCCAAATGACCCATATCCACTTTAAGCTACAATCAAAATGAGCTATGCCATAGAAACAAAATGAGAAATATTCGTACAATGTTCTATTAACATGTTTTTAAAAGCGTAAAATGTTCTATTTACATGTTTTTGAAAAGTGCAAATTGTTCTGTTTACATATTTTTGAAAAGTGCAAATTGTTCTGTTTACATATTTTTTAACAGTGCAAAATGTTCTTTTTACATGTTTTTGAAAAGTGCAAAATGGTCTATTTAAATGCTTTCAAGACATACTTTAATATTTTTGTAGATGGTACATATTGTTTTTAGCTAAAAATGGATACAGGTCATTTTGGTTCTTCACAGACGATACACAATAAAGTGACTTCTAATTAAACCAGCCGCTAGCTTCCTTTAATAGAACCTCTATACAAATCCACCCCTCACCCGACGTAATATGTAAACCTGTAATAATCGCTGACCCCCCTTGGAGTTTATTGTTCAACATTACTAGCGAACGAAAATAAAATTGGAGACCCCCCCGCCCCCCTTAATTATTTCCACTTTAATAAATAATGAATACGCACCCTCTGCGCTCGTATTGATTATACCGCACTTTGTGATCGCAGATTTTCAATATTGAAAATAAGGTAACTCTTAAATGAAAACTATTTTGTTTCTATTACGCGGCTGATTAACCTGCGTTCTTAAAATGTTAAAAAGCGAGTTATGCACAATTATTACTACCTATAATATTTACTGTTAGTTAAAGATGGGCATGTACTGCATGTATTATGACATGCCATAGCAATTGTCAAAGACACGTTAATGTTTGCATTCTGAATCAGTTAAAAATGGAGAGTGGATGAAGAATAGTAACCAGTACCGGTAGCCGTGTCACTCAGAGACAACAAGTAAAGTTATGGGTCACGGCGACTGCGACAGCGACAGCTCATTATATAAGATTGGAGTTAACTGTTACTGTTATTAGGTATCCAAAATTTAGCTTCAGAATTGTGGAATTTTAAAAATGAAATCACCATCTAAAGAAAAGCAACTTGGATTTTGAATGAGTGAATAGTATGTAGTGTCGTTCATAGATTTTTTTTTTCCTTCATTAAGTAGGTATTTAACTACTATATTATTTGTAGCATTGACAAGAAAACGAATTTTTTTCCAAGCAGTCATTTTTGAATGCGTTATTAATTTTTCAAAAATAGTGAATTTTGTAATAATTAGTTCCTTGTTTAATTTCAAGGTTTATAATCTTAAAGTAATTAAAGTAGATAAAAGAATTGAGCGCTTACTTTTGGAAAAAACTTGTCTGAAATAATTTGTAAAAGTACGTAATGGATACAGGGATAAAATCGAATAGTTGAGCTGCATTGAGATTTTATAAGTAGCCATGTCAATATCGATGTATATTCCATGTCCATTCCCTATATAGGTAGGTACATACAAAACTACCCAAGACCCTCCCCCTATTCCCCCACCCACCCTTTGCTATCTATTGTGTAGGAATATAGCTGAATATTTTTTGTATATGTTACATATATTATATGATCACATGCATTACATCAAGTATTTGTAAAATGAAAAGTTATATTTAAATGAATAAAATCTGATTTTGGTGCGCTAATTAGCATTTTGTTATCCTTATACGGAGTTGTCGTTTGGAGTTTTGAGCTACCTACTTAAGTTGTGGAATATGTTTTATTTACATGTTTTTGTAAAGTGCAAAATGCTTTTATTTTATTTTGAGTTTTTATAAAGTGTAAAACATTTTTGTTTTCCTTTTTCCTTAGATTTAAGGACCACCGGATATTTCTTTTTTGTTTTATCGGTACATATAGTGTTTTTGTTTTTAGTTAAAAATGCAAATATAGGTGATTATGTTTTTCTTCGCAGGCAAGACGTCATATGTTTAAAAGTGCAATTCAGTCTATTGATTTATTAAAGCAAAAAATTTAGTATTGGCCAATGGCAATTACTTGAATTATTTATTAATAAAAAAAAAATTTCTTACGAACAGAAATATCTCCTTCATTATTTATTTAATTGTGTGGCTATATTTACTATCAAGGAATTTTTTTAAATCGGAGCATTACACATGTTCGTTTTTATTTTTATTATTAGCGTCCACCTGGTCAAATATAAATTATAGATACTGTCCAGTTTTAAAAATAACTAAACATTAAAAATTTTACATTAAAGTTACACATTTTAAATTCGTTAATTATTTGGCGTACAGGTATAGCCAACATTATAACCTATAAAGTCTTTAATAGATAATGTAATGTAAACAAATGTTCATGGCGTGAAGAGCAAACAATTTCTAATATAAAAATACAAATTCTAATAACACATGCCTGTGCCTGTAAAATACCTATAGTAGTATAGTAGCTATAGGTACGTCTAAACATATGTTTTAATTAGTAACCATAGTATGTTATTATCTGTAGGCTTTAATAACGACTTTAGACTAAAGCCAGTTCAATTTAAAGTTCGTTGGGGAAAGTAATAATTATTACGCTGATGCGATATTGTATTTAATACTTTTTTGTAAAACATAAATTACAACTACATTTTTGCTCTTGATGACTTAAACCCATCTAAATAGGCTATAACATTCTATAGTAAGAGTCACAAATCGTCTGTGAAGAACCAAAATGACCCATATCCATTTGTAGCTAAAAATATTATTGATTATCTGCAAGAAATATTAAAACATGTCTTGAAAGCATTTAAGTAGAATATTTGTCACTTTTCAAAAACATGTAAATAGAACATTTTACACTTTTCAAAAACATGTAAATACGGTATAGGCCATCGATCATTGGCAATTATTAAAAGCAAAATAATTTCTTTCTAAAAGAAATATATCCTACATTATTTAGTTAACTGGGCGCCTACTCACGATGAAGGAAACGTAATTTTTTTCTCCACTTTTGAAAAGTACCTTTTGTACGGAAAAATAGAAAAATACCCTACATGTGCTGTGTGGTTAGACGTTTTGCTTAGTAAAAACTGAAAACTGGATTTTACAGTAGAAACTCGTCTCGTGCGGGGTTTTCTTAACTAAAATACGCCCGCATAAAAACATATCAGTGATACTTTGGAAAGATGTATTTACCATTAAATACTATACCATTATTATTATTACTATTAAGTTAAAAAAATTTAGGTGAAGAATTTTAACATGTAATGTTTCAGTTTCAAAAAATGCTTCATACGTTGAATATTGATACGAGTGGCGTGATCAATGAATTTTAATATTATCCACGTCCACCTGTTCTGACATCACCACCAACCAAGTGTCAACATGGTTTCGTGACAAATATTTATAATTCATATGCCTCCATTTAACTCCTTATATGTACTTATCTTTGTACCGCATACCATATTTATAACGTATATACATGCCTTGTGTACATGTACGGTAATAGTTCTTAGTGTTTGCGAAGGCAATAAATTATAAAAGTGTTGCAGAAGGCGAACGATTCAATGTTCCAGAATAAATAACTATAGTTAATTGCGTAAACAAACATGTTGGTTTACTACATCCACTTCCACCTAATTAGGTTAGCTTTCATTACAATAGTTAGCCTGACATCACATATCTTAATGGAAACTGCAAATTGTTCTATACTCATGTTTTTTACAAGTTGATATATAGCAATTAAGTATCTGTGTAGATACTTAATTTTTGTTTCTAGCTAAAACATTTATGGATATGCTTTATGCTTTATTTTGAATATTTTATTTACTGACTGCATGTACGTAGGTGCGTATAAAAAATCAATAAAAAAAATAATCATAAATCTTATAAATAAAAATACATTTTATTATTATGGTATAGGCTCTTGAGTTATAATATTAATATTCCTATAGTAGGAAAAGTCCTAGATTTGTTTGTGGGTAACAAAAGTCCGGGTAGGAAAAATCCTACAACCAAAATTTTTTTGCATCAAGCAAAAAATGCAAATTATTCAATTTGATTCTTCGCAAGCGATACGTCATATCTACATACCTACGTTATTCATTTTAATGTTTTATTGAAACAAAAATATTTCTACTGACCTTTTGTAAGCATACAGTTAGAAACTAATTACGAAATATGTACCTACCGTATTTCCTCTAATAGTACGCGGGTCTCTAATAATGCGCGGGTCTCTAATAGCACGCGGGGGGTAGCCGCCTCAGTTTGGATAGTACGCGGGTCTATTTAACACACTATTAAATGCCAGTGCGCGGGTCTCTATTAATGCGCGGGTCTCTAATTATACTCGGGGGGTCGAGGCTCGAGTTTGGATAGTACGCGGGACGTACTATCAGAGGAAATACGGTAATTAAATTTAAAAACAAAAATAGCCTGCTTACAATATTTATTTATCTACAGTGAGTTACGCTTATTTGGGTTTATTTTTAAAAATGAATGTCTATGCTGCAAAATATACTATTTGCAATTTTTTCCGGAAAGTCAAAACCGCCCTTCAACTTTTTTAACTTGTCACAGAGTAAGTTACTTATAACGCTGCACAGTTTTACAGTTATACTGTTGATATTTGTTTATGACCTATTTCACGCACTTTGATTGCATACTGAATATGGATTGTGATTGCCATTGTATAGATTATGTGTCGCTCACTGAAAAACAGTGCCTATAATAACTACTTGTATTGAGTTATTTCGACTTCGACACAATAATGAAGCTTACAAACAAACAAAAAAACAATAAACTCATCGCTTTTATCGGCATCAATTGATTTCTTAAGCTGAAATTTGTGAACTTGATTCAGTTATTCTGTACATTTTTTTCACCAACAGGACAGAAACAAACAAATATAATTATTTGCACTTTTATACAAACATGTAAGCAAAAATACAATTAAGTGCTTTTAAAAACACCTTAATGATACATTTTTTAAACTTTTCACAAACTTGGCAATAGAAACTGTAGCAAATATAAAACATTTTGCTGTTTTGAAAAACTACACAATTTTACTATTACAAACAATCTACCAAGTTACAATTCTAATCATTCATAACATGTAAGTGTTTTGTAAACACATTTTATTCTAACTTCATCCTGTACAATTATTCCATATTGCCAGTTTTTTTGGTACTTTTAATGTTATTTTTCGATTTTAAAATACCCAATGTATTTATCAAGTATATACTTATACATACGAGCAAATAATGAAAATAATCACGTCGAAAAGTTTTCGTTGCAGATTACTGCGTGAATAATGTGTTTTGTAATTATAGTTGAAATTTAGATAAAGCGTCGTACATGGGATTATTTAATACTGTAAATTTTCTGTTTGTATTATATATTCAATATTTAATTATTAGTTATAAACTTTAACTCGGCATAAACATCTGCAAATTAACCGTCCCGCAGGTTTGCTTAGGCAATTTAAAATGTATGTTCAATTTTCAATTACACAATTTGAACCGTCGTTGCCAGTTTCTTGTGGTGACGTGGCTTCACAACTGTATCTCGTTTTAATCTATTTATTAGGTAAAAACACCAACATGTTTGCAGGTGTAATTATTTAATTTATTAGTAGGTTTTTTTAGAACAATTTTAATTTATTGCCTTCGTAAACCTAAACGCACCAAAAGCTTTATTACAGTTACAACACTACAGATTCAAAATACGTGTTGTCAAGCAAGCATATAGCCCAAATAACATGTAATTAATTATTTTCATGATATCATTGGTGAACAGTAGTTTTGGTTCACAGCAACAGCAACAACTCAATTATATTATAGGCGTGTGATTATTTTGCAGATGTTTGGTTGTGCATAATTATCATATATAACTATCACTACTGCTAAGTAAAAAATTAATTTCAATTCTTATAATTATTTTCTATTCAATGCACTATATAGCTCAAGCAGTGTTTATTGAGGATAACTTACTTACAATTAGAGCTATTAATTATAAACATTTGTCACAAAACTGGTGATACCTGGTGATGTAAGTGGTTGTGGACGTGGACGACAATTATTATCATAATTTAATAATCCCACTAGTAGTTTTATTTAACGCATTAGGCAAACTGTTAAGTGCTTCAGAAAAAATTAATAATTGGTTAATTACACAAGTGAGTTGATTCACAACCACTAAATATGTGATAACCGTAAAGCCATGTAGTTTCAAACTGGCACTAAATCAAATTATGACAATATAGTTATTTTTTGTGTGTGAGGACGGCAATTATTTCGCTGATATTTTATTTCGGTTTAGAAATTATTTACATTGGTAAATGTGTCACCCCATATCATCAGTATAATCATGAGTTTGTAATAATTGACATTACAATACATATAGCGTACACAGTATACACTACAACAATGATTTTAATACAACAGGGTTTTATAGGAAAGAAAGCCATACATAAATTAATTACCTATACACATTTCATATACACAGACCAATTCACATTTCGATTAGCGTGTGTATGAGTATGTAAAAACACAGGTTGTTAGGATTTAGAAATTCAAAACAAAATTTCACGAATTTATATCAATAACAACAATTTATTGTCAGACAAGTATTAAAACATCGAATATGTATAATTAATATAGAAATAAAATGAACTGAGTACTAAAAATGCTAATTTAAATACATGCGTATAATAGTAAATACCTATACCTATATATAATATTTTTTAAGAGGAAAATATTTTCTTTTTTTTTTAAAAAAAAAATTCAAGAATTCCAAATAACGAGTTGAAATGCCCAACAAAAGAATTACAGATTTCCTATAATGAAAATTAAATTTAAAATTTAAAAACTAAATTAACTTTTTTAAGGTGTGATTGTAATCATGGGCATAATACATGTTTCCTATATTATTCTTTCTAAAATTTGCCTTGGTAATAATTAATCATACCCACCGTTCAACAATAATTATAGAAATTTACTTTCAAGACATTTTACTCAAGCTTCATAAATGTGATAAAAATAAAAAAAGTTAATTGAATCCAATTTATTTTTCTAAAATTAAATATGTTGCATTAATAATATGTTGTGAATTGCAAAAAGCGTGATTCTTTATAATTACAAAGGTTTGTGATAAGATTATTTTGAAAAATTGCCCTAGTAGTAGAACGCTCTCTCATCGTTTATATGTAAAAATGTATGTAACATAAAAAAAATTAAATTTAAATTTTAAACGCCAATTAAAGTTAAACGTAGTATTTTCAATCGCCTAATTTGAACACTTGCCGTGATAATGAGGGTCTGGCAGACTTTTCTAATTACAGCAATACTGTACATGGTCAGGAGTTTTGCATAAATAGTTAAGTTTACCTATGATTATCATCACACTCTAATAGCAGATCTTCCTACAGACACACAGTTTTCAGAATCTACAACTTTAATTTCAAAAATGTCGAAAAACATTTTTGCTTCAGTACTTGTAACTGTTGCTGCATTTGTCAGCATCAGCTCTGCAACACCAGTCACTTTTCAAGGTAAATTCCATTTTAATAAATACGATTGAATTGTATTTTGTTTCATTAGGTTTTGTATATTTTCAAGTAATTAATTGGACTTTAAATTTTAGGCTGGAACGAGCTAATAAATGCAGACTCGCTTTTTAGTGACGAAATTAATTTCGGAACTTCAAAATCCAACGATGTTGCTCACGTTCTCGATGAATTTAAAGCTGTGCTAGAGCAGAACAAGCAGGTCATTTACAACCAATTCAAGGTATTACAAATATTTAATTATGTGCGTGTGTTTTTTGATGTAATTTTATAAATTTTGAAAAGTATGATTTAAACTTTTTACTTGTGTTTATTGCATTAAATTTGTATATTGTGTTATATTATCATAACAAAAAACTATTCTAGGTACAAAACATTAACCGTCCTGCTGCCAGTTATCCACAAGAAAATCGATTAGAAATTTTTCTGGCGAGTCTTGTGCAAATTGCAGAACATAATGTGAGGGCAAAACAAGGGAAATCTTCGTTTGAAATGGGAGTCAATCAATACGCTGATATGGTAAGTTAACGCATTACCAACAATATTTTAAAAAAAAGACTACATACATAATTATGCCACTGTAAAGCATGTGTATCGCAAAAACTATTGCCAATAATTCCTGTCTCCTTAAAAAATTCATTTTATTTTTTAATTTAAAATTATTAAATGTAACACAGAATTGCAAAACGAATCTTTCTGTAACAACCAAAATGTGCCACATGTTATAATGCATAAATCCTTTCTAACAAAAATGCACATGAGGCCACGTTTAAAAAGTGCGTTAATAGGACACAGTAGTCTAACATAATTTGTATGTAAAAAATTTCAAAAATTTTGTTTTTTGTATTTCTACAGTTCTTTTATGATTTTAAAAATATTTTTCTGGTTTTCTGAATTTTTTCTGCAATTTAATTTTAATATTTTTCAAATTCAAACTAATTATTTTCTTGAAAATCAAAAAAGAAGATTGTATAAAAGGCCTTTTTTTAAAGTTAATTTAAATAAATATAAATCATATAACTAAAAAACACGTATGTGACTTTCTAAACAAGAGTCAAAAAATTTAAAAAACATTTGTTAGTGAAGTGATCAAAAAATTATACAAAATATAAGAAAAACATATTGAAACAATAATTCTAAGGTTGGCATAATCACTAACGTCCTTATTTATATGTTTAAACTGCTTTATATAGAGCTTTGAAGAATTTAACGAATTACTAGGCTACACAACCATTGAGAATGAAGATTCCCTTTCAGTTGCCAACTTAACTATTGGAGCCGCACCAGATTCCCTTGACTACAGAAATTCCAATATTCTGACGCCCATCAAGGACCAATCGAGGTGTGGGGCATGCCAAGCATTCACATCCACAGCACAGCTGGAGTCCGTCGTAGCTCTTAAAAAAAATCTTCCTCCTGTTGAACTGAGCCCCCAAGAGATGGTGGACTGTGCCAGGCCTAATCGTGAGGAGGATACGTGCAAGAAAGGACTGCGTCCAGATTTTACGTCCAAATACATGAAGGAAAATGGCGTGGCGTCTTTGGCTGACTATCCGTACGAAGGAAAGAA
>JAQFZE010001714.1:0-16816 GCA_034695245.1 Dicyrtomina saundersi | reverse complement strand
TTCTTTAGGACTGACGTTACAATATCTTCAATAAGCGTCACTGGTAAACATTGAGACTTCAAGAAGTCCACGAAGAAATGTGAAATTGTGCCTCTAGCACCGACGTAAAGCCCAATGACCTGGATATCATCAAGGCCCAATTTTTGTCGAAAATACGGAATGCATGGTTCATAATGAGATTTTTTCTCCTGATTCACTGATTCTGCTTGATTTTCAATTGCTTGTTATCAATTGGTAATTGTTCCTCTCTTTCTTTTTGTAAAGACTGATTTGCTAAAGCTAAATTTTCTAATGATTATTCGTTACCAGTTTATATTCCTTTAATTTAGTGCAATAGTGATGTGCTATATTTTTTTAATTTGAATGTTTAGCACTAACATGTTTTTGAAAAAGAGCTAATTTCTTTGAAGCTGCAAGTGCTTTGTTTTGAACTGTATCAGTTATATTTTGTGTAGCTTTTATTAAACGTGCATACGTTTTTTCTTGTTCTAATGTATAAGTATCATCTTCTGTTTTCGGAATAATAAATTGCTCTGTTAAATTTTTAATACTTGTATTATCTTTTAACATTAGCCTTAGATGGCGTTTAATTTGTTTCGATGAACTCATGTATTCATTGATTTATGTATGTTTATTTTATAAATTAGTTTTGTTTTGCTAAATGTCTGTTAACACGTATTTTACTTTGTTTTACAAGCTTTGTTTTAGTAGATGCTTTTAAATATTTAGAATTTTGTATGTTTAGGATTTAGATCTTTTGATTTCTTTGTTTCTATAATATAATCATATTCAAATTCTTCTTCTTCTTTGTTAAACGGTGATATTTCATTTAAATAATGGGTTTCTTTAATTTATTTATTAGAATAGTCCGCAAGTTTATACGTTATTGGGTTTGTAGGTAAAACTTCACTTGTAGGTATTTCTTCTGCAAATTGTGGTGTATAGCCTTTATCAAACTTGGTTCCAAATAAATGTGTTCTTACTCTGACTTATTTTTAAATTAATTTTTTGCTTTTATCATAGTTCTATTATTTTTAGTGATAAGTGGTTCAATTTCTTAATTAAGTGTTTTAATCTTACATTTAATACGAATTATATCTCTCATTTATTAAAAAAAATATTTTTTGAATATTTAATTTTCTATGGCTTACAATGTTTTCATATTTTACTGTGCGTCTACATTTACATGTTTTAGGCAGACTCTCTTTTTGTTTTGAACACGCTTCACAATCAGATCTTGGATCTGTTTTAGTATGAAAGTTTTTTCTAAATTCGTTTAGTTGTTTTTTTTAAATTTACATTTCCTATTTTGGTTATTTATTTATTAAAAAAAATATTTAAAAGTAAATCACATTTTAATATTTTTATATTTTAAGATGTCTTATATTTATGGTCACATTTTTTATCGTGTTATCCATATCTTTGTCAATGTATCATTATCGTTATCGATGTATTGTTATCGTTAATAAATGATAAGTTATTTGTTAGGTTAGTTTTTTTGCTAAAAATCATTTCTAATAAAATGACAAAACAAATAAAATTTGAAACTTGTGAAAAACAAATATCGAAGATTAATTGTTCTCATCAACTTGAATCTGAGCGGCATGTAAATATAATACGTGGTGTTGGTAAAATTTAATGAGACATGTAATGTTAAAGTAGCTGTTTGGAATAAACATTCAGGTATTAAAACCCATAATCAAAATGTAAAAAGCATTCAAATTCCTATTAAAGAAAACAAATATTGCTCAGATTATAATAATTACTATTCTAGAAAATATTGAAATAATCATATTACATCTAACAAACATATGGGGGAAGCAAAAATTACAAATAAAAGATTAACGTATGATACTATGTCTGAAAATGATGAATTAACATTACATAAATCTATAGAAGCTTTGGAAGGTACATTTCCCACATTGAGTTTAGACTTTAAAATAAAACAAAAATAAATGGAATAGATGATACAGATATATTATATAACATTCATAATATTCTTTAAGAAAATCTCATTACTAAACAAATAAAATTACAAATAGTTTTACATGGGACTTTTAGAATATTTATACGTTCAACGGGAGAAAATGTATATCAAGATATTACTTTTTCATCTAATTATTATATGATATTAAAAAAAGAAGATATTAATTCAGCTATTGCTGCATGTTTAATTAAACTTCGAAATAAAATGGAGAAAAAAGACAACAATAAAGCTTATTATCATCTTGATAAGATAAATAAAATTGATTTTAAACTAAAATAATATTAACTTTTAAAAGGGACGTCCTATATAGAACTACGAAAGTGGATATCAAATAAAATTGCATGCAGAAACATTAAAAATAAAGATCATAAATGTTTTAAATATTGTATGTTATATCATAAACATCAGAATGAAATAAAAAAAAGACCCCAAAAGAGTTTCAAAATATAATAATTCTGACTAGAATAATGATTTTATTTTTACTAAAATACAATTCCCTGTAACTCTAGATAGTATAAAAAGTTTAGATTACAAAATGGTGAATCCATCAATGTTTATATTCAAAAAGATAAGTATAATAATATTTATGATACCTGCCTACGGGAAAACAGAAATAAAAACCATGTTAATTTGCTTTTAATAGTCAATAAAGATAATAAAAAACTAAAAATCATTATGTATATATTAAAGATTCATCCAAACTAGTTAGAAGTCAACTAACAAAACATGAGAAGCAAATTTTTTTATTTGATAGTTGTTTTCATCACACTAATAATAAACAATCAATCAAATTACATTATTTATCATGTGATAATTATTTTAAAAGTTGTAGAGCAATTTCTAAAATGCCTGAAACAAATGGAAAATCAAATATTCTAAAATTCATAAACTTTTGTAAAGCAGCAAGGTTACTAGTATATTATGTTGATCTAGAATCTTTATTAAAAAATTAGAATTCATAGATAAAAAACAGTACTAAATTTAATAAAAACATCAAACAAGAAACGTGTGCTTATGCTTTTATTGCCGTTAGTCAAAATATTATTTATAATACATTTAGGGTGTAGTAAGAAAAATACAATTAATAAATTTAGAGAAGCATTTTGTCAGGAAGGCTATAAATTAGATAAAATATTTGAGGAAAGGTTAAAAAAATTTAAATTACCTAAACTGTCTAATGATAAAGAAAACATGTTTCGTAACAATACAGTGTGTCATTTTTGTAAAAATGGTTTAATTAATGATGAATTGAAATTTAAAGTTAGAGATTATTGTCATTTCACAATAGAATTTAGAAGTGATGCTCATAATTATTGTAATTAAAATATTAGAATGTCTTTAAATACACCAGTTATCTTTTATAATAGGACAAATTATGATTTTAAATTTTTTGTAAGGCAACTTTATAAGATAGCAAATAAAAAAGAAATTAGAAATTGTACCTCAAACAGAGGAAAAATATTATTCTATAGCTGTTTGTATACTAGGTACAAGTATTACATTTACATTTAAAGATTCATTCAAAATTTTACTCAAATCATTAGATATGTTAGCATCTAATTGAAACAAAGGTATATGAAGAATTTTAAAAATTTAATTAAATATTTTAAAGATGAACCAGATGAAATTTAAGAATTATTAACACAAAAATGAGTGTTTCTATATTAATTTTTAAACTCTTTTAGTAAACTTCAATTTAATAGATATAATAGTTATGAGGTTTTTCATGATAACTTGAAAGATAGAAATACTTCAGAAGAGGATTATAAACGAGGTGAAAAGCTATGAAATTATTTTAAAAATAAATCTCATAATGAATATATATTCAAGAATTATATGAAGATGTATTAAACATGTGATGTTTTAATATTAGCTGATTGCTTTTAATCATTCCCAGATTTATCGTTAGATAATTATGAATTAGATCCTGCACATTATATTATAACTCCTGGATTTTCTTGGAGTGGTATGTTGAAAATAACTGGTTTTAAAATTGAAAATTTAGCAGATCTAGATATTCTTTTAATGATTCAGGAAGAAATAAGAGGTGGGTTATCAGAAATAATAAATAAGGATGTGCGAGCTAATAATAAATATATGAGTAAATATAATTCCACTAAAAAGTCATCATACCTAGCCCCTGTTAATGCTAACAATTCTTATGGTGATGCTTTGTCGATTTAATCACATATTATTGGTATTTGATGGTGTACAGAAGACAAAATTATTAATTTTTTAAAAATATAACAAAATTAAATAAAAATAGTGATATTAGATATACACTAAAAGTTGATTTAGAATATCGTAAAACATAACATGGGTCGCATAATGATTATCCATTTTTTTCCATGCATAAAACAGTAGAAGATGCTGAGTTATCTAAATATCAACATTTTTCATACTCATAAATAGTTCTGTATTTTTTAATACAATTGAAAATAATCTGACAAGACAAGATATAAAATTTTTTACTAGTAGGAAAAAAGCATTCAAATATGTCAGTAAAATTAATTTTACTCGTAAAACAATATTAGGTAAAACTTTAGTAGCCATACATATGAATTAAATGAGTTTGTTATTTAATAAACCCATATTTTCAGGATTCTGTATTTTAGAAATGTCGAAATATATGACCTAAATAGTGTAAGAATGTAGAAATAATTCAAATTGATACCGATGGTTTAATGCTTCGTATAGGAATTTATGACTTCTATAAAGATATAAAGAATGATATTGAATTGTGGTATGATACTAGTGATTTGGAAATTAATAAAAAATTTGGCTTACCTAATATAAATAAGAAGAAATTTACTTGTTTTAAAATAGAAACTAATGAAAATATTGTTACGGAGTTTGCCAGATTGAGATCTAAAATGTTTTTATATTCTATTGAATGTGGATATGATTTACGAATAAAAACACGGGCTAACGGCATGCCCAAACATATTGTTAATAAATATAAAATTCATACATACAGAAAAATATTATATAGAGAAATACAAGATGAGGAAAATTTTAATCAAATTAGATCTAATAAACTAAAAATGTTTACTATAAATCAATAAAAAATTGGATTAGCTAATTTTGATGACAAAAGATATATTTAAGACGACGGAGTTACAACATTAGCAAATAGACAATATAAAATTAGAAGTTAATTTATTAAAACTATAGTGCTTTAGGTTTAGATAGTGCTGGATTCTACATAATAAACTAACCACAATTATTTGAGATGTTCCATATTATCTGCATTTCAAATAATCATACTATTCAAAGTTGTAAGTACTCTTAGTAGTAGACACTAGTAGTGTATATATGTAGGTTATGGCACAGTAACGAGGTAGTCTAGAAATTTCAAAAATACATCATATACAACACAATTTTTTTATTGTAGTCATTAAATTATACCGTTTTTTAAAATTGAGGTTGTCGTCGTTGTTGCGCCAGGACCTACAATTCTACACTACTTGTGTAGCTATTGTCAGACTAGAGGTTACTAGTCCTTAAGTTTATCCTAGTATGAGTAGTATGGAGAGTGATGAGGGATGAAATAATAAAATGTATAGATATTTGAAAAGAGAGCTTTGGAGTTTTACAATACGAGACAAAATAGCAAACGTTTTTATTAGGATACTAGACCGGATCGGAGTAAAAAATCAAAAAGAAGCGGTTTGAAGCCGTATTTCTATTAATTTAAACAAGAGACAGGTATCCCATTTCAAACCTAGGTATCAAGAAGCAAAAATAAATGAATTTAATTAAAAATTTTATCTACATACATGATTTATTTTACATCATGGTTTAAGCATAACGTTACCGTACACTTGCTTGGATCACCTCAAATAGTATCTTCTTTACAAAATATAAGTGAGAGCAATCAGAGTAGCACAGAGACACATCTCCTTGTATTCGCCTACTCATATTACTTGTGGACATCTTTCTGCATTTGCCTACTCATATTACGTTGTTTCACAAGTTACAATAATTCTAGAATTCTACTGTTTAGCATACACCGATATTCAAAACTACTAATTCTATTAATATATTGTACTTTGAGGTATTGCAGAGTATCGTTCTATGCAGTGTATTTACTTACGCGCCTTAAACAACATCAAATGTCATCATTTTTTTAAATTGGAAATAATGAACTGAAATTAATATATATTTTGTTTCTTTTTTATATTATATTAGTTTTTTGAGATGGATTAAATTAAAATATTTTTACTGCTATTGGTAAGTATATTGTCCTAATTCCATGACATTATTAATAAAATGAAAAGTGTTACTCTTTTCTTCTGTAGTAGTAGACGAGCTGGACCCTAATACATGTTAGTTGTATTGATTCTCCGTCCAGGAAGCGTATGGGTTGTACGTTATTGGTTCGATTATGGAATCCAAAGTGGCTGGTGTTGTCGAGAATGCCACTGGGGCCATAAGCTGCTGCTGTGGTTTTGATGGCTGTAAGTTGTTGCTGGATGGTCAGTGTTAAAGTGGGGTATCTATGATAGTTGCTGTATGTGGTTCTGACATATTGTAAGTATTTAGAGTAATTGAATAAGAGCAATTAAGACAATAAGATCCGCAGTCAAATATTGTAGATAATAAACCAAAGAATAATCAGTTCTGATATGATTATTAATTGAGATGCGATGTTTAATTGTAAACAATAATATTTAGAAACTGAACTTGATTCATTGTAGCGACTGTTCAGGGCACAAAACCAGAACTGCCATCTTAAGGTTGTAACTGATAATAACAATGCGTCTAGAACTTGTAAGTTGTAGCAAATTATCAATTGTAATGTGACGCGTACTTAAGATTTGGTTTGCACACATTTTTATTATGTTGCATTCAATTAATGCGTTCTTATGTCCGCAGGCAGACATATAATGTTATTAGATGGCTGAGATGGATAAAAATCGAAAAACTTACGTTTGTTGAAGCTGATTAGATGACGAATGAAAAATATTATAGGACATGAGACATTAATAGTGGTTTTAAAAAACTATTTGTATTAGAGATTTCATTAGTTAATTCAGAAATTATGACCATTAAAAAAATTGAAGCCGTGTGCACCGAAGGAAAAAAATCGTGAATATGTTTTTAAGTAATAGGTCGAATGTATTGGAAGTTGTGGTTGTATTTACATGTAGTGCTGGGTTATGTTGAGACCCGATGCACGGCCGGAGGTTGCAAAAGCTAGATTGCTAGATTATAAAGCCCGCAGCAAGGAAGCTATTAAAAAGAAAATTTAAATTTTGAATTGAGTAAATATAAATATTTCGTTTGCTGAGATATTTGTTATGCTATATTTTGGAGCCCGGTTCACGGAAGTTTTTTGTACTTCTAAATGTTTTAATTATTTGCTTGGTTTGGTTTTAGCACGAAACACATACGTGAAATTTTTATATGCAGAAGATCATTTATATATGGGTGTTGAAACATACAGAATTGTTTTTTCAAATAAACAAGTTTTTAGTTTCAAACTGAGAATAAATAGTTAAAAAGCTGGAAATACGAGAGTGTATTTATGCATGAGTGTCAAAAGATGTAGAATTTTATTAAATTGATTCACATGGCGAAGGCACTTGATTGCTCAGTTGCACCTGGTTAATAGAGCGTTACCACAAGTTTGTCGATTTCAAGTTTCGTTTTTTGTGAAGTGAATAAATACGTTGTTCTAGATTACAATTTTTGTGTTTTGAGAGTTTATAAGCTTTCATATGATAAACAATATAGCAAGCAGGATTGCAATTTGTGGCAATGATGTTGTTGACCCCAGAATGACATAAGCAACTTTGATTGGAGTGGCCCGTACGTAAGTAACTGGTGGAACTCAAAACATCATTAGTTTATTTATTATAAATATAGCTGCAATTTTTAAAAACGTATTCCACAGATAAAAAGCAACTAAAAAGTTGACTTGGACTTCCATTTTGGTTTAAACAAATCTAGCTTGTGACTTCTAAAATATATCTGTGAATCTAAGTAACTTAAATTTTTGTGAACAAAGGTTTTATACTATGTAATAACCAAACATTAGGTTAGCAAGGTAAATTTTAGTCAATCTGTTAAAATTAAAAAATCAATTTGCGAGGTATGACCTGAGCAGTTATTGGTGTTTTTTAAGGCTATTTAGAAAAGGAAATAGTGGATCTATATTATAGTTATTAGCTTTTAGGGAACAATTTCAAGACAAGGTAACTTGTAATGATCCCTTTTCAGAAGAAATGTGTACTCGTGGCGATTGGTTCTTGCAGACAACTTTGATGACTTTGCCGCCTGTTGCAAAGATGTTATCGCTAATTTGAGATACTATTACTCCTTTTGACGACCATATAACGCAACAGTTGTTTTCTCCTTGCTAAATAGGCAGGCATGTTGTTTACATTGGAAAGGAATAATTGTAATTTCGTAGTTTTATATCGTGGTTGACAACTTTTAGTAGAATACAAAGATTTATAACTAATTCGGGATATGTGCAAGTTTAAGCAGCAATTGGGAGCTTCAAATATGTTGGTAGTTTATAAAGTTGAACACAAAGTTCATAACCAAAAGGTTCAATACCTTCCTGAAGTGTCCTTCGGTCTTAAAGTAGCGTTGTTGGCCTTATGACAAAACATAGGATTATATTCTGTTTACATGCATTAAATTTGTTAGTTTGATTAAATTTAAAATAGAAAATTCGTAATTATTGACTAAGTTGCGTAGTTTTTTTAGAATTGCTTTTTTTGATTCACAAATTTTGTTGTGATATATTCCAGCACCGAGTAAATGTGTATGTTAAATGCAATTATATTGTTGTTGACATTCAGGATGTTGTTATGTTGAGCAATAAAAAGTTTTTAATATTTGATTTGAAATGACTTGATTTTTTGTTGAGACGTGTACATTGTTTGTAATTGTTTTTTTGGTAACTAGACCGCAACACAAACATAATTAATATGCAATAAATTATAATTATCGTTTGTCTGTCGTGGTGAAAATTGATGATTTTATTGTCTTCAGTTTCGCACAATGTTACACCTCATTCTTTTTGTTAGCTTAATATGTCGTAAAACGATTTATGGATTTCAATTGTAAGCTCATCGCAATAGTAACAATAATAATTTGTTTGTAATTTTCAAATCTTTAAGATGTGGTTTTGGTAAAGCATATATGATATTAGGTACATATGATGGCTCATATGAGAATAAATCTAGTATTACTTTTACAAAAGCACCTGAGATAACGTGTACAAGTGATGGTTCTACGCAATTCATAATGGTGAGGAGACAAGCGAGAAGTATTATTCAGATATTTATGATTTCATGAAACAAAAATTTACGTACCGTAAAATTCAGTGACTTTTCGATTCTTTATTAGATTGTTACGAGTTTAAAAGGACTCTGGAGTATAAGTAAAAACTTTGTGTGTATTTGGGGTTGTGATAACGTTGCTTGTATTTTTGCTGCTTGCAAATTTTTGTAAATCCAACGTTTGTTCTACAACATCAGAAGTTTTAGTATGAGGCATCCTATGTTGCGTGCATCGTCCAGTATTGTTTTGGAACTCACTGCTTGCAGGTTTTTGTTCCGTTAAACTGGCTGTAGTATTCATGTTATCGGAGTAATTGTTTATTACTTCTTCTGTTTTCTTTGTTTGTTTTTTTTTTATTATTTTTGTCTAATTCAGTGCTTAATGCGTCATCTGAGCTATTGATGTAAAGTTTATGTTTTTCAACATAAACAAAAAATCTTTCTTCAAGTCTCTTGTTTTGATTGTTCAGTTACGTGATTTCAAACGTCAAGTCATTGACTTGATTAGTTATGACAAACGGACCAATGTATTTGCTCTAAAGTCAATGTGACATACTTTTCTTCTGTTGTATTTTGTTTAGCTAAACCTTTTCTCCTATTTCATATGCTACGTGTCGTCGACACTGATAGTAGTACCTTTTATGGATTATTTGTCGTTCACATATGCGATGGTGAACAATTGAGCAAATTGCGTTCATCCGGTCTATAGTAGTACAAAGGTCGAATTAAAGCGTATTATCTGCCATAAGTTCTTCAAGTGGGAGTTGTAGGAGCCTTAAATGTACTAAAAAAATAAACTTTCTTCAGTTGCTTAGCTTGTGAAAGCAATAATTGCTAATTGGACCATCGTGACAAATTTGCACCAGTTCAATTGGTTATTATTAATGTATTCAGCTATTACCGTTGTTACTACTTGATTAACTTTTTTAACAGGGTTTGACTGTAAATGGTAGACAGCCGTGGTTATATGCATTATGTTAGGCATTTAAAAAAAATTCATTTTAAATGCAATGAAGAGTTTGCGCTATCAGAATGAAATTCTTGAATAATTCCGTAGTGACTCATTACATTTTTTCTTTCTTTTTTTATTTCTCTAATTTTAAAATATTCAGTTTTTAATTATTCAATATTTATGAATTCAATAAGTCAATAAATTACTATATTATATCGTCATCGTCATACTATTAAATTATAGTTGCATAGTGGATACAATTAGAATACAAAATTAAAGTATAATATATAATTCATAGTACAATTCATAAAAAACAAATAATAAGAATAGTAGGCGAGTGCAAGAAGCAAAAATTCCGCTTCCGCTACTTCCAGTACTTTTCAACATAGTACATTTAAGGAGGTACATAGGTACTTTGAATCCACAAGTATCAAAATATAATGTTAGGCTCGCCAATGTTAAAACATTCACTACTAATAAAGTAATAAAGATAACTCAAACTCAAACTCGATCCCCCAAAAACTTCCAGGAACCAAAGCGCAAACGAGCTTTGTCGAACTTCTCCAAGCTTAGCCTGAGGGCACCCTTTGACTTTTTTATTTTGCGAGCCTGGGCCTTCAAGGCACGAAGTGAATTCATTATAGGTAGTGAATTAAAGAAACATAGTTAAATATGATTTGTCTTACACCGGAATTGCTGTAGTACTTCTACTAGCTGGTATTGGTGTTGCTTGAACGTTTTAGCTTTTATTACTATATTTTCAAAATAAAGTAAACAAAATTCTTTTCCTAAAACCGTATCTTACAATCTTTGAGACGCCGCAGGTTCTACTTTTATACCAAAATGTGTAACTTCCCTCGCCTAACTGCCTGAATTAGTAGTCACGAATGTATTTATGTTGCTAGAGTTAGGATGTACTTGCTGCTGCCAGTAGAAGTTGGTCAAGTCTAAGGTTGTAAAGTATTTCATGTATGTCAATGCAAGGCCTTCAATTAATGTTGCTATATCTAGGATTGGGTGTAAATCGTCTCGTTATTTTGGATTAACTAGACGATAGTTGACATACATACGCCATGTATTGTATTTTTTGCAAACCAGTATAACTGGGCAACCATAGTTGGCGGTTGTATTGTAACTTCGCTATCTGCAAGGGTAGTCGTTAATATTGTTTTCTTGTTATTGTATAGCTTAGAAATTTCTTTTAAAATGCCAGATTTGGTGTTGTTGCTTTCTCATCAGATGAATATGAGGTACGTTTGATGGACTTAGTATTATGTGATTTTGCTAGTGTTTTTACGATACAGCGACGATGTTTTGGGGTTGAATATAAAATAGTATTGGTTTTGAGCTGTCAAAAGTGAGTTAATAGTTATAGATGTTGAGAATCATTTTATATTTGGCTTAAAAATTTGTTTTCAATTAAACAATCACATGGACTGAGGAATAACTATAAAGTCATGTGTATAATTTTGATTTCCCAATGTAATTAGTAGAGTAACTTGACCAGTCTTGTTATTTAGTACCAGTTATACCTTTAATGGATAGTGTAGTGTTAGGAGTTATAATTGCATTTTCGAGAGAATTAAGATAAATAATAGAAGTTCCGAACCCAGTGTCAATACTATTGTCGCAGTTGGTTTTATCAAGTAAACTTTTAATAAAAATGGAACCACTAAGAGAATTAACACGTACTTCTGATTAAGGTGTGATTATGAACCTAATTTCGGCTTGTGGTGTTGAAAAGAGCAGGTGTTGGAAAAGGTGACCTAGGGTTCTAAGTATTTTTTATAGTGAGTATTTGATTCCAATGCAGCTGGTATGATGGATCCTTTGTTGGTTTCCAGTTGGACTGAAATTAAGGGGGGCGTATAGGACGGTAAATAGGGTTTTGTTGGTACTGCGGTATTGGTTGTCGCAACTGTTCTTGTCTAAAACGAATTCTCTGTATGTGCCTAGAGGTATTACACCTGAAGCAGACTTGTGTATTTTCGCTTTGCATTCGTGTACACCAGTCCTGAATAATGTGTCCTGTTCTTTTACAATACTGGCAAAACTGTTTTTGATGTTTTGGTTGCCTGTTATTGCTCTGCTGAGGTTTTTGCGTAATGTTATCAACACGATTCTTGATTTTATTTAAGGTATTCATTAGTTTATCATTACAGGGGTTGGTGAATTCTGAGGCACTTCAGCTTTAAGAAGGAACGGATTAACAAAAGAAGTAGTGCTAGGTTGCGTCCAGTATGACGTAACTTCAGATATACGTTTGGACAAGTCGTTGTAGGTTTTGATGCTAAATGCGTTTAGGAGTGCTTTTTCTGTGGGGTTCATGTTAGAAATAATAATTCCAACTACTTGAGCTTCAATTAGATTGTGTGTTATGTTAGAAAACATTTTGCGCATTAGATTAAAATATTCAAGAAGTGTTTCTAGTGGTGTTTGGAATCGTGTTGTTAATGTACTTAGCTTGTTGGTGTCCGAGTTGTAATTTTATTGTTTTTTAAAAGCTAGCTGAATTGCTTGCCAAGTGGTGCCTTTGTGTCAAATTGATTCTCTATAATGATTTTACAAGAAAAGCAATTACCAGCAAGATGTAACTAAAATCTTTTATTTGTAACCGTATCTACCCATCCATATAATTTTGCGTGTTTTAAATGCTTATACATATTCACCAGGGGCAACGTCTGTATCCTCGGCTTTGTAAACTAGGGTGGGATCTATTCTAATTTTTTTAGACATTTTGTATAAGCTTATGCTATGGTTTTTGGTTTTGTGCTTGAACGTACAATACTAATTAGATTCAAAAAGTCAGCTATACTTGGTAATGGCAATGGATTAATAATATCAGGTAGGTGTGGGCCAAAAATAGGTAGTGGTGTGATTGGAGTGTCTTCCAGGTTGTTTTGGTTGGTGTTCTCAATATTTTAGTTGTCAGAGTAAGGGCTTTTGAAAATTTCTACGTTGTCTGAGTTGGAATTGGAGTTGCTGTTAGACCTAGAAAGTGTATGGGTTTATCCACTGCTTTGGCTTTTGAATTCCGGTTGGGTAATGTCTGGGGACAAACGACCTGAATGTGGGGTGGTTGTGATGTTTTGGGGGTCGGGCGGTGGGTCAGGCGTGTTGGCAGTTATAATTAGAGTAGGTGATGTTAAATTTGTTGTTACCTTAATTACTGTCCCGCGTTGTGTGATGCAGGTTGAGAAGTAAAAGTGGTTGACTGTGTTTTGTCATTGTTGTTGCTTAATTTTTCTTTAGAACGGTCCCTCGCACGTGATAGGCTTCCCCAATACTTTCTGTTGGGCATACGTAGTGAGGCGTGTAGAAGTGTGTGTATGTATTTGTGTTAGTATGTAAGCACTATGTTTTGTTTGTGAAGCACTAAGTGAAAAAAAGTTTTAAAATTTTTTTGAAAAATATTGAAAATTCACACAACGTTCTGAAATTTTAAAACTTTTTTGAATTTTTGTGTATTTTTACTAAGTTGGAGTAGAACACAACTTAGCTAAAGGATGCAGCGGAATGTTAGCGACCTCCACCAGGTCAGACTAGAGGTTACTAATCCTTAAGTTTATCCTAGTATTAGTACTATGGAGAGTGATGAGGGATGAAATAATAAAATGTGTAGAATTTTAAAAAGAGAGTTTTGGAGTTTTAAAATACAAGGAAAAATGGAAAATTTTTTTATTAGGATACTAGATCAGATTGGAGTAAGAAATCAAAGAGAGGCGTTTGAAAGGCCTATTCCTACTACCTTAAACAACTACTACCTTACTACTTTTTTATACCCGGGTATCAAGAAGAAAAAATAAATGAATTTAATTAAAATTATTATCTACATACATGATACATTTTGCATCTTGTTTGGATCACCTCAAACAGTATCTTATATACAAGATAGAAAAGAGCACTCGGAGTAGCACAGAGAGACATCTCCATGTATATCATTTTACTTTTGGACATCTCTCTGCATACGCCCACTCATATACCGTTGTTTCAGAAGTTACAATAATCCTACAATTCTACTGTTTAGCATACAATTCTACACCGATATTTGTGAAACGTACCGTCAGAGCCGGGTCGACCTCAGAGAGGTCGACTCAGTTCAACGACCGAGTTACACTTTCCTCGCCCTAAAATTATGAGTAGAAGATTTGAAATGCTGAAAATGGTTAAATGGCAAATGGCCAATAATTTAGTTAATTACATGCATGGTAATCAGATGGTAGAGATTAGTTTGGGGGTGTGCAACCATGTACTTTAGGGCGGGGGGGGGGCAACAAATCCCCAGGGTGACAACTAACACAGAAACGCGAAGCTATTAAGTGCCTACCTGAGATAAGGCGAGCGTGTAATTGAAAAAAATTTATTTGATTTTCGTTTTAGTAATTTTAGAATTAAAAGTCATTAGAATATGATTTACGGTTTAATTCACGGCTATTGATTTCCAAGGATGAGAAAGTAAAAGCGAGTTTCATGGGAACTAAAACCCTGTCTAAATTATATTACGGAATTATGCATGAAATGGTATTATTTAGTATTGTAAAATTATGAATTAATTATATTCTTAAGGCTAAGTATGCGAATCAAAAGACATCGGCCGATAAGAATCATGAACACACACATTACACCACGGAAATATAAAAGTTTTACGGATAAATTTTTATTGTTAGTTAAAATAAACAAAATGAATTAAAAGGTAAACTAAAATTTAAATTGAAAGGTTTCTCAGATGCATATGGCATCTGGGCAGCAAATTAACTTTACTTTTACTGATTTTGTAAATTTTTTACGGTTAATTTACTCGAAAAGTGAAATAGACAGAAAACAGAAATTTGGAAAAGCTTTCCTCAGACGGACGGTCTGGTACAACAGATTTAATTTTACATCTTATTGATTTATGTTTTTCTTTTCATATATTTTATGTTTACGTCCAAATTATATGTTTTACAATTTACGCTTACGGATACCGTGAAGACGGTATTTACAGAAATCCAAGTTGAGTCCGGATCGGGAGTATACAGGTAACAATTTTAAGTTCACATTATATTATTAATTTAGTTTAAGACCTCACTAGTATTAATATTTTGGTCACTCTTACGAATATACAGATCAATGATTTACAGATATAAAACTGAAATAATAAATGGAAATAAAAACCAATTATTTAATTGTGTATTAATTATTACTTTGGGTTTTTTAGGTTTGAAAGAGGCAGGATTAATTAAGGGAATCCCTGTGCTAATTGTATGACTAATTTGAGTCACATCTCAGAATTTGGAATTTACAAAATTTATTATTTTGAAGACTGAATAATTTAAGTGTGAAGTTCAATGAGGTGAATTTGTGACTTTCTTAATTTTGTGTGTGGATGAAGAAGCTCGAATTGTGACTGAGGAATCTTTTTTTCAGATCCTTGATCATCAGCACTCTTCCTGGCCATGTGGCGAGTTGCATGCTTCCTCTCGAGACATCCTCTTGTTGAAGGAGTTCCGAAGCTTGATTCCAGTTGAAGTAAAGATGGGAAGCCTTGAGTCTTCTTCTCATCTGTTGTAGTGTCATCTCCTTCTGGCTGGCTAGATAGCTATCTTGTCATCTGGCTGAAGGAGAAGTTGCAGTGATACTTGCGTGTTATTTTCATTTTCCTTTCATTCGGAACTACTTTTTTTATTAAAATAATGTACTTTGAGGAAAATTTGGATATCTTTTAGTTTTAATATAATGTACTTTGGGGTACATTCGGATATCTCCTAGTTTTAATATAATGTACTTTGGGGTACATTCGGATATCTCCTAGTTTTATTATAATGTACTTTGGGGTACATTCGGATATCGCAAAGTATCATTCTATGCAATATATATACATACTTACACTATGGAACTTTTGAATCCGTTATTTTTCAGGATTCTATTAAGAGTATGTCAACTTGCCTGCTTTCTGGTAACTTTCCAACTGGTTAACCATCTTTGGTCCTGAAGAATTATGTGTCTATCTATAACAGACTGACGCATGATTGCTTCCAATTAGTCATAATACATAATTATTCACATTAATCACTGACAGGGCCGTCGCCCCATAGTTGTTATGCAGTGCTTTTTGATGACCGTTTGAGGCGTCCGCGAGGACGGAAACAATCCCACAACATGAACCTTTGGACGTCATGTCCAACTCTTTTCAGGAATCACCGCTCTCGGTTTTCTGTCTTTCCATGTGCGCATTTCCGCTTCTACACCACAAATCAAAATACATTTTATTACTAATAATTATTAACCGATCGCTATACCAGTTCACAATTATTGATGATGTAAAATGTCCTAAATAGAATAATTGACAATTACAATGTACGTCAATGCATTTAAATTCCGATTTAATGTACGTCAACACAGTTAAATATAATTACAATTTTACCGCAGATTTGCGTCTTTTCTAATTACTGCGTCAATTGTATTTACTATAAAATAAGAAGAAAAATTCCATTATGCATTCAGTTATGATCTTGTGTTTATTGTCAAATAAAACTCTCTAAAAATCTTACTCTTTCTCAGTCTGAGACTCTCTCAGTTTTGATCTTTATTTGTTTACCT
>JAQFZE010001713.1:0-16817 GCA_034695245.1 Dicyrtomina saundersi | reverse complement strand
GGTGGGGTGGAGGGGGGGGAGGGGGCTGTAGCTGTAATGCTCATTGTCAGATATGAAATATACCCAACTAGTTACATAAATACACAGTCTAGCATAGCCCCATCATCCCCACCATCTTAACTCTCATTTCCCTTTCTCAACAACTCTCAAAACTCTACACAATCGAGAAGAAGGAGGCAACTACAACACATTCACCTCAAGTTCATTAACTTCACTGATGGCTTCGTCTCTTGTCTTCTTGGAGTCTTGAACAAGTCCAAAGACCTTTTGTCTTCGTCTCCTCCACTCGCTTCATCTTTCGTGGTCTGGTCACTCATCTCCAATTCCAATTCCAAATCTTAATACAACTCCAGCATGAGGAGTCAACCTACCTACTTGAATGGATTAAGAAAGGAGGGGTTCATAATCTTCTCTCATCAGTCTTCAGTCCTGGTGCAGTTCCACTGTCCCTCTACGTAGGTAGCTACCTACCTATGCAATATTTGTGTGGAGAGAAACAGAATTGACTTGCTTTGATTTGAGCCTGAGTGTACTAGAGGCGATGCGAGGACTTTGTCATGCAGTATATACGGGTTTAAAAAACTTCCCTCAAAGTGATGCCTATGTACATTGCGTCGGTCATTACCTACCTGTACCAATACCAGCACCAACACCAGTACCAGAACCAGCAATCTTATTGGAATTGAATTTAGAAGTTTGAATTGGCATAGCTACTTATCTACGTGCATGATGCGACACCGTGTGAGTTCAGTATACTTAATGATTATTATACGGTGATATGTGATTCAAATTACAATCTTACAATTAGTATATGAATGAATATACAGTGCTGTATTTTTTTTTTAATGAACGGAGCACATAATTTAAATTGGAGGGATGATTTTTGCCACGTATGCATGTACCTACCTACTACGCGTTTTGTGTTGATTTTGTCCCTGTTTTATTTCTCCCTCGTCGTCGTTTTTTTCGCGGTCTTGGAGTTGTGGTCCGCCGCCTCATTTCTCTTCTTTGGATTGTTCTAATATTCTGACTGCGAGTAGTATATCCACATCTGATAATGGAATTCGAATTTTGTGTGAGAAGATGAAGGAAAGAGGGAAGATTGCAAATACAGATACAGATCTCAAAAATGAAAAATAGGAAACAACCCTCTTATGGTATATCTATGGGTATAAAAATATCTTGGTCTTTTTCGTGAGATTTCGAACCAGAACTAGAACCAGAACCAGAACCAGAGCCGTGCTCGAAGACTTTTTGAGTGTTTGCACGGATCAGAATACAATCTTTCGGAGTGGATTGCTAGTGTTTCAAGAATTGTTTCATGTGTACCTACCTACCTACTATATGGAATATGAGATGGGGTATCTATCTGTACACGTAGCTTCCAGATAGATGTAAAATAGTTTTGAAATGGAGTCATATGATTGTGGATTTTGGAAGTGGCTGATATCCCTTTGGAATGTTAATACATACAATGCAAATTTTGAGAAGGCTGCGCCTCTCTTCTCATATGATGATGATAAAATACTGCTTCGAACCAATGAAAATCAAATGGAGACCCAGACCCAGACCAAGACCATGGACCAAGAATCTCAACTCAACCACTAACTCTGCTTTAACTTAGTTAGCCTTTGAGATGAAGCCATTCGTATGCTAAAAAGTGGTTTATGTACACTAAATACTCACATAGTTTATACATGGGATGCAAATTCATTCCAAATCTTCATAGGACAATGCCTCCTGTCTCTCTCTCTCACTCGAAACTTTAACTCCCAGTCTAAACTCTATATATGAAACTACTTACTTGACTTAACGTCTTTCTCCTTTTTGTCTCTCCAATTCCATTTTGTGTGTGTGTGTGTGTCTATCTTTCACGTAAAAATATATATAATAATATGTAACCAAAAAGTAAATTAAAGTTTTACATTTTATGGCACTCTATACAGTTTACAGATAGTTACTTCACGACATTCATCCTTTTGTCCTATTTTTCCTTGTGTCATTTTCAACTATAGAATGTGTGACACCTAGAGGATTTAGTAGAGCTTCGCGGCTTTTGGAATGAAAAATCAGTGCATTGCATTTTTATGCATTTTCAATTTTCAGTCTCGTGACGGTGACGATTATTATCTTTATTGTTCCAGTCATAATAATTAATCATCAATCCTAATTTCCAATTTATAGCATAGTTAAAACACATACTGAAATACTACGGATATTCTTTTTCTTTTTTTCAATTTTTCCCTGATAAATATTTTTTTGTGTGATTTTTGACAATCAGTGCAGTCCACACACACAGTCAAAATAAGAATGAATTCAGTGTATGGCACAGTGTATTATTTTATTGCCTTTTTTGTGTGTGTATTTTATTACATTGTATTGTGAAAAAACAATTTTGTCGGGGGAGTGGATATACTGTATTCGTTTGGGTTTGGGTATTGGTAGTGGTAGTGGTTTTATGCTATGGGTGCCATTCATGGTTAGTCTGTTGGTGATTATAATTATGAGTATTATTGAAGACGAAGAAAGATAATACAAGATTTTGTATATACTATGTCTGCAATACAAATATGTCCGGGATGGGTTTGCTATGGTCATGCATGGCAAGGCATGATATGGCATGGTATGGGATGGCATGGTATGGGCAGGGACATAGGGCAGGGATCTAAGGAGGGTTGAGCGATCATAAAACTATTATTTATTTTTCCCGCTAAGTGATTTATTTTGAAAAAAAAAATATCATGTTTACGATGTAACATCCTCGGATATGGATTTCTACGGGATGTTCAATAAAGCCAAATAGGTATGTGTGTCTATGTAGGATTGAGACGGGTATATGCATTGGGGGATGTATATAGGATATAGGTTTTCTCCATGGTGGATGGAAGATGAAGGCAGGTCAAAGTATTATTTATTACTTGACAGACATTAATTTTCTTCACACATTCCACTTTAGGAGAAACGTGATATCAGCGTGATGTTCACTGCTATTACTTTAGTATTGTGTTCAATTCGAATTTTTTTTTCGCCTCTCTGTCTGTATGATATCGTGTTTTCCCTGTGGATCCAAACTTTTTCCTACAAATAATAGGAATCGTCCTCGTCCTGGTCCTGGCCCTGGTTCTGTGGTCCTCTCACTGTAGTAGTAGCGCATTGCCTGTCTTTAACTAGTAAGACGCTCTTATATAGTCATAGTCACGTTGATCCGTTGCGTTGCGTTGGTCGGATTTGGATTTCGGGGATGTGCATTGTAGATACATTATACACAAATCCAAAAGTACAGATACTTTTTGGATGGTTACATGTTTCATCACCTACATATCCTCGACTATCCATCCTCCGTTTTTTTTTTTATTCTTTTTAAGCGTATAATTTATATATACACACATTTACGGCTTTCTTCACTTGTACAGTTCTACTTGTACAGTTCTCCACTACTATTCCACACTTTCTTCAGTTTTTTCAGTTTCTACTACTACTACTACTACAGGGATCCCATAAAAATTTGTTATTGGAAATTTTTGAGTTTTATACTCAACAGCGAAATAGTTTTTATTGGGTCTAGTTTGAACGTCAACTTTTCATATGGGACTTCATCTTCTCCCAGACTCTCTACTGGGACTTGGCTCTCGGGATATTCCATGGTTTTGTTTTGAGACGCTATGGTCGTATGGTAGCTATGGAGAGAGTGAGAAATAGAAAAGAATTTTTTTTTGGTAGAAAATTTTCAAGTCGCTTGTACAACACTGATTGTATGGGAATGGGGAACAAAACATCTCATTCTTTTGAGTGCTTTGCCCAGAAATATAGGTAGACATACAATTCGACTGATTGTCAGTTCCCTCAGCTTTTCTTTTCCATGATGTACACATTCCGAGTTCTTCTTCTCCTTCTTCTCCCAGCTTCTGACTCACAGTAACTTTATTTTTAGGGACAGTCTCTATGACTGTTGTATGTAGGTAGATATATATATTTGACTCTAGGACAATCCTAGAAATGAATCGAAATCGACCAAAACGAACGCATACACTTTTTTTTCCACCCGCATCTCTGTGTCTCTCCCTCGTTTTTTTTTACACACCCAGATTTTAGTTTTTAGTTCTGGTCGTTGTCCTGTTGTCTCTCGGCGGATCTCCTCGATTTCTATCTGGATAAACGTGAGAGATGAGAGAGAGAGGGAAGAGAGGACGAGGATAGTTTTGCATTTTCGCCCTCAGGTTTTATTGCCACATTTATTGACAAGTTTTTACACTCGAATAAAGGTTCGTGTCATGATTCTCAGATAGGATCGGCATCGGTATCGGCTTGGCTTTGGCTGGTAGTATAGTAGAGGTGGAAAGGGGCAAATGAGATAGTAAAGACATTGAAGAGAACAACAACAACAGGAGGATTGATCCGAATAAATCCATTTCATTCCGGTCCATACATTGTAACTACACATATTGATATGGATATGAAATGGAGAATAGAATACATTTGGGGGTTTGATATATTTTTTTTTCTCTTTGTTTTCAGATATTTCAGTCAAGTCAATCTTGTTATGTTATATTGTTTTTGTTTTGGCGTGTCAAACATGTTCAATGACACTGAACTCCACCTCAATTCCAAGAGGTTTTTTTTTCTATGCTCAAAAAAATAAATTCTATTCTATAAAATATAATATGTACATAGCTACAACCACCACCTAAAGATATCATAGACACAGGCTCCTCACAATTGACTATTTTAGAAAGGAAGGAGAATTCCATTGGAAATGGAGCTATGTAATGATCTATGTATTCTTAATAGCCCTCCCATCGCCATCCAATCTTTTCCCCCCTTCGACAACTACACTACACATTCGAATCTAGTAGAGCTCTTCTGGAACCCTAGAATTCTAGAATTCTAGAGACCATTTAAGCCGCACAATTCTCACTCAGTCAGTGTAGATATAGTCAGCCAGCATTGAGAGTACTATATAGCTCTTATAGCTGGAAGCTGGTGCTGGTATGATGAGAGGAAAAAGACGAAGGCCAAGGTAGAAAACAAGTGCGTGAGCGTTGTGATAATGGACGAAAAATTCAATCAAATTGATATTATTTTCTATGTTTCAAAAAACGTGCCCATTACAAATTGGATTTTTCTTATTTGTTCCTGTGTCCCTGTCCTTTGTCATTGTTTCAGGATCAGGGTGATACCTGCACACATAAAGTATATTTAGAAAGTGAGAGAGAGAAAGCACATTTGTTGTTAAGCTTTTACATACAATGAATAACATGGACAAAAATAGGGATAGGAATAATAAACAATAAAAAAGATGCAGTATATACACAGTAAGTGTGAAGACATAGTGTTTGAGATATATGATGATTTACCTCCTTGACTAATACAAAGACCGTAAGGCTATGTTAGTGCTCAGGTCTCTATTAGAGCCCGGGTCATTTCTCAAATTACTGTATGCCTAGGTATACAGCCCAAGACAGTAGTAGAATTAAATATATGACTTTCACTCCAGCTGCACAAAATGTTAAAAGCTGTGTATTCAGAAATACATAGAGAAAGACACACACACATATATTTGGAAATTAGGTAGATGGAAATGAAAGTCTCAAAGTCTACAGTCTACGGTACCGGTAGCGGTACCGGTAGGGAAAGGAGGAGATGATAAAAAAAAACGTCTGAGAAAAATACATCCCAGTCACAGCCTTCCTCACAGCTCAATTTGCCTAGTCTTGATGATGCTATATATATGATACTTGATGTCCCCACCAAAACGTGAAATTGCAGTGTGAGTTGCATTTATTACCTTTGGGAAATGAAGGCATGCAACCCAGATTAAACCACCTTAGCCTTCTATTCCAATTTCAGCTTGATTTATACAATGTGTATGAGTCGGCGTATAATATTTGTGTGTGTACTTATGTGCTGTATTATGAAGATGGGTGTATATTAGGGGGACTCCTCACATACTTTACAGTTCCATGGGTCCATAGCTCCACACACACACACACACACACACACACACACACACACATCATACATTTTGATATGGCCAAGGAAATTATACTTGGATAAAAATAATCTTGTAGCTGAAGTCAACTAAGTTTTTTCCATTTCTTTCTATCCATGCATAAAAGGATTTTTCACGTCTCCATTCCTTCGATCTCAAATCATATTTCTTCCCAACGTAGACGTATAGGCCTAAACCTACCTACCTACCTACATTATGATACGCTGGAGCTTTCTAGGCAGGTACAATGATAAAGCACGAGATTCTTTTCTCGCTCCACATTTGTCAATATGTTGGTTGGTTTTATTACGGATTATTTCGACAACATTCAGCACACAGATAAATGAAGAGAAAGAGAGGAAACAGTTTCCTATATTTCTTTCTATACACTATACATTACACTCTTTCTAATCCAGCACATATATTAAATCCTATATATATATGCATATGGCTATATACCTCCTGAGAAAGTTTTTTTCCTTATTTTTTTTTTTTTGGTTTATTTTTCTTCTTGTGGAATAGTAAAATATACGAATGGGAAAAATACATTACAAACATAGTGTATAGATACAGTACAGTAATGTCTATTGCAACTGCAGCAGTGGCAATGGAGGAGAGACGTGGACGAGTAGGGAGGGATAGCATATAATAAATGCGAAAAACTGGTGGAAAAAAATGAAAGTCTTGGATAAGGAAAGAAATCCTTATTGACATCTATCCTTTCAATTTGTTATTGGAATTGAATTTTCAATAAGAGACAAGTATTGGATCTGGAATCTGAATCCAGATCCAGGAAGAGATACATTCAGATTGAGTTGGAGCTAAAGTTGGACTTGGACGACGTGGGAAGAAATAAATAGGCCAATCTACAGATACATATGGACTTCTTGTGAGATAGTCAAAAGGATATATAAGTACAAGGGGAATCAAAGTAAAAAAAATACAGATAGATAGGGGGGGGGGAGATTTATAGGTTTTAGTTTCAGTTTTAGTCTAGGTTTTAGATTTGGATTTGGATTTAGTAGCGAGACCAAAGCCGAGACTCGAGACTCAAGAACTCAAGACTGACTTCTATGAGACCCGTTGCACTCTCAAAAAAAAGTACTACAGGTAGATTGTATATTGAATGGTAATGGAAATGGAAGTGAATTGATATGAAATGAAGATTTTAAAGGTAGAGAGTTAGAGTTCAGGAGATGTTTATTGAATGTACAATTACTCCCGTGTGGGGCTGAGAGCGGGATCGAGGAAAGCCTCTAGTCACATAATATTTGTTTTTATTGTGTGCCATGTGTATAAAATGGAGTTTCTTGGTGCGGTGATGACTTTGAGCCTTGAGCATGGTTCCCTCGTGAACTTCTTGCTTCTTGTTTTGTGTGTGTTTGTGTGTGTGTGACTCACTCAAAATACAATCAGGACGTGGAGCATTTTAATTGTTCCCATTTCCTGGTTGTGGTCAAACCAAAACAATAGATTTTATACGTCTCATAAAAATTTTGTATACCTATATAATATGCACCCCTTGTTCTTTTTACTACACATCAGAGGAGCGTCCAGTAATTATTTTATGTGCCCAACTGGGGGGACCTTCAAAATGTGAGTTCTTAAGACGACGGATTTTGACCAAGTAGGAGAGGGATTAAATATTTTTGGTTCGTCTTTTAACATGAAGTAATTATTGTTGAAAGCATAGAGCAATACACCCTCATCTGGATGCGTTGTTTGTTTGAGTTTTCGAGTTAAGGTTTCCATTATGGCTTTTGAACATTGAACCGAATTGCCTTGTGCCTTACCTATAATTAGGTAGGTAGGTATATTATAAATCTTTACTTGGAAACGCACTCAACCAGCACTATTATAATATTCCGCATTCATATAATATATAATTGTAATTCAAATTTTTACGGTCTACAAATTTTGATTTGATTCCACACACATACCAACATGCTATTTACATATTGAGAACTTTGACGAACTATTCCTTGAGGAAGACTTGTAAAGTAAACAGTTAGACTTAAACTACCCTGCTGATTTTACATAGTTAAAGTTTTCAAGAATAATAATTGGAATTCAGGAAAATTTGAAATGAAATTATATAGTATGTACCTACCTATTTCTGTAGTGCATACAGAGTCTTGATTCGAGCCAAGGCAATATGAAGTTAATGAAGGGTAGGTAGGATATGTGGAGATGGAGATATACACTCTCTCACAGTGTGAAGTGTGTAAAGTTGTCCCATACTAATACACCATTTGCATGGCCATGACCGTTACCCATGCTGTTCCCTCAATGAATATTATTTTGAAAATCTAATATGCATTATGAACTTCCCTGTTCTTGTCTTTTTGACAGGGCTAAAATTGAGTTGAGATTTGAAAACTAAACTAATATGTGTGGAGAATGTTCAGCAGTATATTATGTAGTTGTAGGTACTATGAAGTAATGTACTGCTCCATCTCGCTCTCTGTTTTCTGTAATTGATGGACGGAGTAGACGAAAAGGAAAATTACAAGGTTTTGGAAACACAGTCAAGTGAAATCAACTTGTCCCCATGTTTCTATTCCTATGATTAGTTTTTTTGTGTGTGCAATGTTAGTTTCCCAGGAAGTTTTGTATAAAATTAAGGGTTTGCTTCGAGAAACATGATGAGTATATAATAATATGTAGTCTGTAATTTGGACTACTCTCTGCTCCTGCAGTGCAGCCCCATAGTCCCAGTTCCAGTCGTATGATGATGATGATGAAGTTTCTATACTGTAGTATAGAAGACTATATAGGTACATAGTTGACAGTCAGAGTCAATGAATTGCATTTGGGAAAAAAGTCGAATAATTATTTACACATTTCAAAGAAAATGAGCCGCTGCTGCTTCCCTTCTCGTTCTCTTTTTAAATGCAGTCGAGGTTCGTTGTTCCTATGGTAGTCGACGTCGACATCGTAGATGGAAAAATAGCCTGTTTGTCATTAACAGATATGTCGTCAAGAGAAGTAATGTTCGGAGATACAGAAGCAGTTATAGAGCTCCCGGTCCGGGTCTTCCCGTGCCCTATACTGATATATATCCTCCCTTCTGTGAGCTCCATTTCCAGTCGTATTATGGAAGCTCTGACTATGAACTCCCAGCGCCAGCCCAACTCTCAGATCCCACTTTATCTTCTTACTAAAATCTACGGCTTTCCAGCAAACTGAACTTTGACACGCTATAATATTCTTTAGTTGACAGTATCAGGTTTGGTAATTCAAAGCTGTCTCAATTTCTCTTTTTCCTTCTCGTCGTCTTCTTCCCTTTTGTATAATAATTCGTCGCTCCATCAATAGTTCTAGGAATTTAATTAAAGTTGGTAGGGAGGACGAAGTAAAAGGTAAAAGGTATGGACTGTGTGTGGACCATGAGATGACATTATTGTGTGTAGTCTGCATAAACGTTTAAATATACTCGTAGATAGGTAGGTCCCTGTCTGGGTCAGGGCCGGACGAAGGAATTGGTTTTAGGCAGCAATTTTTTTCCATACAAAAACCACCATTTTGATTTTATTGAAGGTTTTCTTTGGTAAACCAAAATGTTGTATTTACATGTTTTAGAAATGTTTTAAAATGTTCAATTTAATTGATTCTGAAAAGTGCAAAATATTCTATTTACATATTTGGAAAAAAGTGGAAAATGTTTTATTTCTATGTTTTTGAAATGTGCAAAAAAAATGTATTTTCATGTTTTTGAACAGTCAAAATGTTCTATTTACATATTTTTGAAAATTGTGAAATGTTCCATTTACATGGTTTTTTGAAAATTCAGGCAGCGAGGGCTGCCTTTGCTGGCCTTATTATCCGGTCCTGGCCTGGGTTCTTCTTAACAGTAATTGTAATTACTTACATACTAACGGCAACGGGTATGCTCCCTCCGCGATACTTGTTGACTACCCGGGAGATTCCTATATAGCCTATGAAATAGCAGGGAATAGAAAATAAAATCTAGAAGCTGAATAGAAGCTAGAAACTAGGGAATCAGAAACTACAGAGAGGCTCAAAAGTAAAATGTAAATATTCCAGAATATTGTGTTTATATTTCTCATACAGCCATGATTTTTTTCTTCTAAGGTGGATAAAGATCTTTTTGAAGTTAAAAGTATGACAAATTTTTTGGATGAAATGGAGTCAAACACTTGTAAACATATTTGATTTGGAGGGTCGTCTGTCTGTCTTTGACATTTCTTTCAGACTTTTAGAAATTTGCCGTCAGTTTGATTGAGTGAAAGAAACAGGAAGCGAGGATAACCCTTTATGTCGAAGTCGAAGGGTAAAAGATTGAGATTTCCGGATGTTTTATTCTATGCTATGCTATATACTCTTTCTCCCTTTTCTTTCTCCAACTTTTCCTATACTATACTATAGGCTATATATGAGGCTTAGGTTTGGTCTGGGGGAATGGGAATGAACAGACCGAATGACCTTTTTTTCCCCCTCTCTTCATCCCATCGTATTTCTTCCAGTCAGCACGACTCAACGATAAAATGGACTGGAAAACAAAATTGGGACTATAAATTCATTTGAACTTATTTGGACTGTCTGTATCCGTAGTTGAATTCGGTTTTGGAGTCGGAGTCGGAGTCAGACCCATGCTTCCCCCTATACATAGGTCTCCATCGGTATGTAGGGTTCTTGAGAGAGAGAGCTTTGGATATGTACATATAGTTGTTTGCAAACCATTCAAGTCATTTTTTTTTCCCCTATGGAAGTAAATTGTCATTGACGATATGACGATACAAATGATGCTATCTACTTGAGGAAAAGAGCTCCAAAGTCTCATGATACAGACCTTTTTGCATCTACACCGAGCATGCATGCATGTAGAAAGCTCTCTCTCTCTCTCGGATTTGGATTTATACATCTTTATCACTGTGACGTTGATAGGTAGTGATGTAAACACCCTCTTTTCAACTGACTGTGTAAGCATTGAAATCAGAATGAATGCAATTTTTTCACCAAATAGAGTCAAGAAAAATCTACTTTACGCCTCCAGTCCTTGGGACTAGGGAGGAAGAGAGAGAGAGATTCAACAAATAAAAATACATAAAATATATAGATGAAATACTTTTTTAATACACTGAATTGGTACATGCTATACCTTGTCTATACCAGTATATGGAAATAAAAATGTTGTAAATCACTCTGACTTTTGACTCTGACTATGTCCGATAAAAATTGGGGATGACTTTTGGAAAAGATTTAAATAATGATAAACCTAAGCCTATAATATTATGCTGTATTTTGTCATTAGTAAATTTGGGAATATACATAATCGTTTTGGGATTCGCCAAAAGGAAAATGACGCGTATTCACTCAAAAATTGAGTTTAGGAAAAATTAAGAGGAATTTTGTAGAAAGCTGAGTAACTATGGCTTGTTTTTCCCACTATGTAACTTTCATTACACAAAAATACCAACTTGAATTCGGGTCGAGATGCACGGGTTGTCCTTGTCCGTGTCCGTCTTATTTCAGACATGCTGAGGTATTAGGTTGTTAGTTGTTGCTGCTTTTGTTGCTTTTGTAGTGTTGTCTTTGTCATGCAGTGAGATTGCTTTGCCTTCTTTCATCCTTCATTGGAGTCATCACTTAAAAGTCAAAGGCTCAAAATTGCATAGATACCATTTATTGTGAGTGGGTGAATTCAAATGGGAATGACATATGAGTCGTCAAGTTTAATTATGACATGGCATGACGTGCCACGTGATGTTTTCTGTAACCGTAATATTCAAAATAAAACCGAGATAGTAATGTAGCAGTAGTAGTAGTAGTATAGGAAGGAGTAAAAGTAAAAGTGAAGGCACGCGTCTGGCCTGTTTCAACTTTGCTTTCTCCCATTTTTCTGAATCTGGATCTTGGAGAAATAAACGGAGACCAAGAACAAAACAAAAAATACACGTGTAATAAAAACTAATATAGAAATATGAGAACTATGGGAATTCATCCGTGGAACTTAAGACTCATAAACAAAATTATTGTTATGATTTTGATGAATCACGTTGTTACAAAGTTGTTACGAGTTACGAGAGCCCTCTACTCAAAATAATATGAGAGCTGTCTAATATTGGTATTTTAGTGATTTCTTATTTGAGTTGTGATTGTGGAGATTATGGAAGGGGGATTGAATTGTATGGAAAAGTATGGAAGAATTTAGGGATCATGATCATGTTAAATAAAGGGAAAAAATCATTGATGAAGATGGAATCACAACTTGACTAAGTCTGACATTGTTTTTTTGTTTTTTTGCTATATTACAGGAAATTCGTGAATTATTAGCTGAGTGGGATGTGCAGTCTGTATGCATTCAATCCGGATCAGCTCGAGTTGCACTCTGCTCACCCGAGGTAATTCTTCATCCATATTTAATTTTATTTGAGCCCAAAGTCTACTTTTTTACCTTCTTTGTATAATCTTTCTTTTTTTTGTGTGTGTTTTTCAAGCTGTTGTTTTGGCTTCGGCTTTTAACTTCATCTATACTTTATTCCACGTCAATGCAGTGATTTCTAGGTTTTTTTTTCGTTTCCCATTTTGTAGCATCACTGTATGACATTTCTCATATATGCTATATACTTATATATACTTTTTTTTGAGGATTTTCCATTTATATATTTGTAATACATATATGAGCATGTTTGTATAAGTAATTAATGTTAAGATATCTACCGTTACCTCTGTTATATAGACATCAGGTTTTTTTCTCAGAGTCATAAAAAAGGACAAGTAAACCCGTGTGAATTCATTACAATAATTTCTATTGTTCTATTTTTCAAACTCCGGGAGAGTTTTCAGGATAGGAAATCTCAACATGTAATGTGTGTGCGTATTTTATATATTTTTTTGTGTGGATTTACTCTAAAGGTTTTAGAAGAATGGGACCGCAATGCAGTTTTCACTCTACGAGGTCAGCGGGTAACTATTGTCCCGTCGCCGACAGAAATGCTTCTATGCGTCGGTCGACTTCCGCTCTCATACAATGAACAACAGTTTTCTTCTCTGGTCGCAGCCTATGGAGAAGTTAAACGATCTTTTCTAATGATCAGTGAACAAATAGGTAAGAAGAAAAAAAAAATACATACTCACAATTAATGTCCGTTTTACATCTTGTATATATCTTGTGTATGTGTAGCAAAAGAAAGATTCTCATGCGACAATTTAATCTAGGACAGTGCAATTATTCAATCTTACGCTAACGGGAACTGCGTGCACTCACAAAAAAAAAAGTCAAAGCTCACGAAGTACGAACTGTAAAAAAATTTCTTGTGCACAGTTATTATTCCTGTCAAACCATAACTGGTTAAATGAAAAAATACTAAAAATATAAGGCAATGGGATTGAGAGATGTGTTACAATTGACGTTCCCGATGCCGATTGGCTCATAATAGTTTCTCTAAAAAAGCAATAAGTATATAAAGTTATCGATCGTCTGTCCCTCTGTATAATTATTACATCTTCCAATTCGGAGATGTGTGTGTACTTATATATTTACACTCCCACACACACACACACTTGGTTGAAATCAAAATCAAAGTGGGAACGTGAACGGGAACGGGACTCTGCTGAATGCTTAAATGGTGCTCGAACTCGAGATTGGATTTATAAAGTTATGAATCGAAAACGGTTCGGCTTACACAAAAAAAGTGCTAATGTCTATCTATATATATATATATGGATAGTTGAGAAAGAGAACTGAAAGGCCTTTTTTTCTTTATTGAATTTTATAAAAATATGGTTTTGATTTTGATTTTTCTTTAGGTGAACCAAAAGGATATGGTTTTGTTGAATATGTGACCAAAGAAGCCGCACTTCAAGCCAAGAATGCCCTGGATGGCAGACAAATTCTTGACTTTACGGCCGTTTGCGATTGGCTGGATTCTAGTCACGTCACCCTTAGATCCCTCCATTCCAAGTGCCTTTATATTGACCGATTACCTCCCAATTACAGAGATATGGGAGAATTCCGAAGGATTTTTAGCACCATCGTCAATCCCCCATACTGTCAGGTATTTTAACACTTGTTCTTTTTTCTCTTTATATCTGTTTGTACAAGATGTTCTTCTTATATAACTTATAACATATGAGACTAATCATCATTCGGGTTCAAAACACACTGTTTTTTTGCTTTGGGATAATTTTCGTAACTTACCTAATCTATGTGGTGGTGGTGGTGGTAGTGGTGGTTTGACTCGCTTGATTTGTCTAAGCTAAAAATTTTAAACATAATTCAACACGTTTAATGCTCTCCAGTGAAGGAGTTGACTCGTAAATTGCTAGATGAGTTCCAAGTATTTGTGTGGAGGAGAATGAGAGTGAGAGAAAAAAATAAAGCATTTAGAAGGATTGACACTGACATAGAATGATGAATGACTTGCAGATCGCCTTGAAGAATGGGTGCCCTCAAGACTGGGGCTTAGTCGAGTTTACTGGAGAAGATGATGCTGAAAGAACTCAACAGAATCTGGATGGCTATGTACTTCACGGGCACAGGATTCGGGTTGCCTTCTATATCCCAGGGGTCCGAGCCATCAATCTCTATCTAAAATTGCTAAATGATGGGGTGAGTGTAGTCAGCCATATTTATCTCCTTATGACTACCACATGACACAGTTGACTTGGTTAGAGAGAAACTATTTGGAGCGTAGATAGAACATGTTGTACATGTAACTACAAAATATGCTCAATCATCAAAATATGTTAGTTGCTTATGAGCAAGAGATGCTGTCCGTACACACACACATATGCATACTATACCATACATTTACACTACCGCCTGTATACCCATCAAGAGAGAATTGGACAGTCTGAACAGGGGAAGCGCGAACGTGCACCATCAGCTATGACTACGAAACGATGTTATGCATGAAAGAAGGGAAGAAGATAGAAGGAATATGTATTTCTCTTCTAACATCAAAGTCATTCTAACTAGAAGAGATTTGCTTTATAATCTTGCTTTGAGATGTTGTTTGCATTCCGTATGCGAAGATGAGATTCGGAAGTCGTGAATTACGTGAGTCGATTTTCTCATGAACCTTTCACTCGCTCAGTCAGCTTCCTATATATGTAATCCGACTTTTATTTTATATCACAATCACATTTAGCCCTTTTACCAAAGACGACCAAATCAAAGGGATTGACAAATGCCCAAAATCAAAATCCCATGGTGGTTCTGTGTGTGTGTGTGTCACTCACAGTCTCAAATATGTATACATATATTTAGATTGTGTCCTTCTTTGATTTTCCATCTTGTTTTCCAAGATTATTATTTATTTGCTACATACACACACACACACACAGGACTAAAAATAGGATTTGAGGATCCTCAACAACCGTTTTTCATTAACAATGACTTTAAACAATTTATTTCTCAAAATTTTTCTTCCTTTTTATTTTTTTTTTATTTTCGTCCGCCGCTTATTTCGTTTTTGTCGTCAAAGGGATTCAAAAGGATTCTTAGTAAATATTTTTGCTTTTGAAGCATATAGAAGATTGGGATGGATACATGTATGCAATGTAATACAAGTACCTACCTACCTACCTACGAATACTTTCAAACTGAAGAAATTCCGCTTTAAACCTGTAAATTTTCAAAGAGTTTTTTACACAAATATTTTGTAAGAGACGTCCACAGTAGACGTAGACGCATGCACCTCCCTATTATTTATCGATAAAAATATATGACTATTCTGCACAAATCCACAGCGAAAGACTTATTATCATCTCTGATAGCATATAGCACTTTTACATGTGTATCAGTACCAGTACCAGTTGTCCATCCCAAATTATAGGAAAGCTTGTGCATGGAAAATCCACCATCCCAATAATGCTATAGAGAGAGAGGATGTAAAATACAGCCTTTGCCTTACAGATGTAGCACAGCGAAACCTATATAGGCTCCATTACTATTTTTTATTGTATTGTATTTCCAATGGAATTGAAACAAAAGCCAGTAAATTGTGTTACACCATTAGATTACGCTGACATATTGCGTTCTTACGCATTAAAAATATAGGATAGAAATATAAACAAATCAAAGTTAGAAACATGAGTGTTGTTGAAATGAACCCATATAGACCCAATCCAAATTGAAAGGGAAAGGATAAAAAATACTTAGAAAAAGAAGAAGAAGAAGAGGGTAAAAGAAAAAAAAATAGGAAATGTTCTAACTACAGATATATACGATACATATTTATATTTACCGGGAGGATTTAAGAGCCTGCACAGGGCCGGATAATGCGGCCAGCGAAGGCAGCCCTCGCTGCTTGAATTTTCTCAAAACTTGTAAATGTAACATTTTTGGCTTTTTAAAAACATGCAAATAAAAAGTTTTGTACATTTCAAAAAGATGAAAATAAAACATTTTCCACTTTTCTCAAAACATGTAAATAGAACATTTTGCACTTTTCTGAATCAAGTAAAAAAGTCATTTTAAACATTTCTAAAACATGTAAATAGAACATTTTTCTATACCAAAGAAAATCCTCAATAAAATCAAAATGGTAGTTTTTGTATGGAAACAAATTACTGCCTAAAAGTAATTCCTTCGTCCGGCCCTGAGCCTGAACGTTGTACTTACTAGTCAACTGGGTAACTATATTTAATCAGGGGCATATACGTATGGGTCCGAAATCCGAAGACACTCGTATACATAATCAGTAACCAGTGCCAGCTCCAGTATGGCACAAAAGTGTGTGCTTAGGCATAGCCTCTACGTACGACGTACAAAGTAACGCGTAGGTACTGTACGCTTTTAACTTATCCGATTTAACTTATCACATTTAACCTGGCAGATCTAACTTATGGTTGATTCAAC
>JAQFZE010001712.1:0-16822 GCA_034695245.1 Dicyrtomina saundersi | reverse complement strand
GGAATTATTGTCATTCTCCACGTCCACCTCTTTATGGTTCACTTTAACACTCCATGTCTTCCGTCCATCTCTCTGGGACTGTCATTGTCACTGTCATCGTCATCGTCATCTTGGGCTTCGTCCTGTCGTTCTCGTTCTCGCCGTGAGTGTCAACGTTGTTGTCTTGGTCTTCCTTAAAAGAAAAATTGGAATAAAATATATTGACACGAGCATTACTTATACGACAGGCAAGAGGACAAGCGTCTCCTTACTCTATGTTACACTATATCTTTCAATATAATACTATACTATGTACTACAAACCTAGGCTAGGCGAACCCAGGCGTTCAACACCATGGTTGGTCCTCCTAATACAATGTTATGAAATATGTAGGCAGGTACCTACTCATAGATTGGAAATAGAGGGAGAGAGAGCGCTGACTCGTTCATGACTTCAAGTTTAAGTCATCAAGTCAAAATTGAAATCGACAAAATTAAGGCAATATAAAACTCCCTAAAATTTCAATTCCAGTCAATTCAATCATTTTAATTATGTAGTTTTCAATTTCACAATTTTTGAAGTTATGATTTCAGTGATTTCACTATTAATTTTTGTATTAGCCCCTACGACCCATGTCTTAGAATCAGCACTAACCGTTGTAGTTGTAGGTACTACACTACAAAGTAAAACTTGGACGGATTGGAATAAGATTGGAATTACATACGCGTTACACTGACTAGTGAGCCTGAGCTGACTAAAAGGGAACGTTAAGAAGAGGATGTTGTTTAAGGAATTTGGCATTGGCTTGGCTGACTGATGATCCCTGGCATCCGCATCCATTCCACTCACTCTTCTTACCCCAATGTTCATTCATTGAGGATGGTCAAAAATGTTCTTATTTTCATTGAGAATTGAGATTTTTCTAGAATGGTTAATGGCTTCATCCTTCATTACATTTCATATTTCGGTGGAGGTCCTCATCATTTCACTTCACACTTGACTCCAGACTATACCTGTATATATATACTACACACTATGCACTATACTTGAGCCCGCTCAGTTACTCCTTCAAGTTCATCGGTGTAGCTGGAGTTCTCTGAGCAATATTATGACTATCACCTCTGACAGATGGTTGTGAAATTAGAGGGAGAGATTGTGAAGGTAACCAAGAGTGAAGGTAAAGAATTTCTCACAATTAAAATCAAGAAGAGAGAAGCCGCTGCTGATGCTGCTGCTGCTGCTGTCGAGCTCAAAATTTTGGAATTCCAATTCCAATTCTCGGCCCAGACCGATACCTATAGCAACTTCTTCTGCAGCACCTCCATGTAACATCCCCGAGATAACTTTTGTTCTTTTCCTCCGTCCGTGTCATGATATACTTGTTGATTTACGAAGAGACGGACGGCTCCATCGCACAAGTCTCTGCTCCTGCTACCCGTGTGTTCCATATTATTACACTGTAATATCCCATGTTGTTCTTTCTTTTTTGAAGAGACCGAATGTCGTTGTCGTTTTTGGGGGTTCCTTCTTCTGGCCCTATTGCGAGGAGTGTTGATATTTTGATGCGGAATGCCGACTGGACTACCGCTCCTGAGTGGAGGGAGAAAACATGAGAATGTGATGAGAAGGAGTAGTAAGTAGCTGAGCTGTGTCTTGATTTCATGTTAGTAAACTGTTTTGTTATTGTTGTGGATTCTCCATTCTTCTCCGAGTATCAGTCTACTTTTCTACGATTCCACTCAAGTCCTCCAATTGTAATCATAAATACAAATTTGAATGCGGAATATAGAAAACTACATGAGAAACCCAGAGGTCTCGTCCAAGTATGCATTATTATAAGGACATCAAATACGCGGTGATTCTCTGCGTTTCAATTTCCATGTATTGACAGGGTCTTTGTACAAGAGCAGAAGGCCTCCGCAACTTCCAAAACCAAACCCCCCACGCCCTGCTTTTACAATATATATACACATTCACATATACTACTCTATATTTTATATTAGACACCATTGGGCAAAATAAAGACGTTGTGATTATATACTTTTTTACACTCACTCTCTGGGTTTTGCTCCAAGTTTCATTTTCCCAGGTAATAATCTAAAAGAGCGTAAATACGTAAATGTGGAGCGCATAGTCCGCACAGAGTTGTTAATTTGTAGGAATATTTGTAGCTTCGTCCTTTGAAAATCCATGAGGACGGGAGACGGAGAGTCCCTTAATCTTAATTCTTAATGCAGTGCGGACTGTGTGACTGCATAAAGTTAATGTAGTAGTGTGCATACTTGCTCAAGGGTACAGGGACAGGAGGTAGAGGTAAGCTAGTCCGATCTCTCTCACTCCTGAATCATGAACAATACGGCTAAAAGGTAAATGTGTGAGTAGTACCTTCCCCAGTAAGTTAAATATGTAGTGCTTTTATCCCTGTAGTGCATGTTGTGTAAGTGGTAGTTTGTAGTTTTCCTCAATAATGGGGACATATGGGACAATAATTGAAAATCCATTCCTGAGTACATAGAGCACACTTTCATCCTTTCGTCCTTTTTTTTCTTCTTCTTTTTCTTCAGCCAGTGAGCCTCGACTCGATTCATTTTCCGAGTCCACTTTCCACATCCGAACGTTGAGTGTCGAGTCTGAATGGTGAGTTCTCAATTGCCCAGGCTTAAACAAAATTATCTTGTAAATTTCTTACTTACATTGAAGGATTATAGTGTATGTGTCTGTGTACATGTCTAAAATGTATTATTATAATTGTTGTTATAGTTTGGATTTGGATTTGAAGGGACTTAAGTAGGTAGTACGCATAATAGTTATTATCTTCGCTCAGAGTATTACTACTCCTAAGTATTGCGGACGGACGGAGGTAAATACGAATACGAGTGCGTACTTGTGTACCCACCTCCATATAGATTTCATTTTCCTCTTGGCTTCGCTCTCTGTTGACTGACCCACTGGAATACCTACTAAATAGATAATATAATTCCCAGCACAATTACAATATTATTATTATTATATATAAATATTCTATTACACGGTGGGGATACAGAATCCATATTATAATACTCCTAGTTTCTCCCTTACTTTTGTACTTTAGGAATGAAGAGGACAGACGTGTAGAGAGGTTTCTAAAACTATATCTTTTCACACTTTTCAAAGGTTGAGCCAGATGAAAGACGCCGATGGGATGGTTTTTGGTACTCTCCTCAGCCTCCGAAGTTGTTAACAGGCTTCCACGAGTGTCCACTCCACACCGATACCGAGACCGACACCGACACCGACACCGACATCCACATCAAAATCAACTCTGGAAACTCTCTTCTTCTCCTGACTGGACGACTGACTGGAAGTGAACCGAAAACCCGTAAACTAAAAACGAAAAAGAAACAGACACCTATTAAAATTATCATTAGAGATATTGCACATTCTTTTCATTTAAATAACAGTTCTCACCACCGTACAAGTCAGAGTAGAGCCTCAAAACAGGGACCCAACAAGAACGCATACTCATATGTAATAATAATAATTATAGGCACCTTCCCACCAACATCCATACTATACGTGTAGAAAATAAAAATAAATCCAAAGACGAAGAAGGCTCGAAAAAGCTCGAGCGAGTCTATTTAGTTAATGTGAGGGTAACTTTCATTTCATGTCCTATCGTTTTCGTTAGTTTGTTATTAGTGTTATTATTATTAGTGTGTAGTGTGCGTTTGCGGCTATTTCCCTTTATCTTTATCTAATCTACTACTTACTACAATTTACTAACGTGAGCGCCAACATTTGCGTGGATACCTTTTACAAGACATGCACTCTACGTACTGTCACTGACTGTCTCCTTTTCCTTTTGAAGGCCGTAGAGTGTGAGCGGAGAAGTCGGTAAAGCCCACCGCACGCAGTCTCCTAATTCAACAATTCAACTCCAACTCACATCTCAAAATGTGTAATCTACACCCACCGTGTCCGTGGTCAATTGTTGAGTAAAGTACAGCACTATTTATGTAAGTACACTTAAGGGAACACGAGGATATGAGCTCTCCATTTATTTATGTAGATATACATTGGACCCATTGGGCCTTCGGTAGGAAACACCTTGGCCACTTGCCACTTTGCCTCATTCCCTTTCGTCTCGGCTCTGGATTTATAATATTTTGGCTTCCATATGTGTGGTGGTGGTGAATGTTGGTGTGAGGACTTTGAATAGTCATTCAACAATCCACAACCACCTTAACCACAGTCACAAATTTGAGCTACCTACCTATAATATTATGTACTCTCTGCGCTGGGATTTGGATTTTAATACGGAATATTAAATTATACAAATGTCAATGGCTTACGTCCATTTCTACAAAATACAAAACTACAAATGTCAAAGAGTCTATCTATATATGTAACAATAACAATGGACATTAATACAATCTTGTATATATTTCATGGAATTACAAGAACCCTTATCGTAAGTCCTTCCCCCTCAGGAATGTAGAAGCTATATCATAGCTCAGATAAAGCTGAGCGCATTATTGGGAAAAAGGATGGATTTACATTTATTATTCAAATTAACATTCTACTTTTAGTAGACTCGAGTCCTCCTAGTGAGACACAGATAGATGCAAGTTCATCACTACAGCATATAATTTGTATTATATATTTGTACACTTTTGTCCAAGGCTAATCCCGTATATACACCTTGGAAAAGGAAATAAAAATACTACTTGTAATTATAGTGTTGATTCGCTCAGAAGCTTTTCCTATGTGGTACATCGGTTAATAAACTCGTCGCGTTGATTGCCGTTGTCGTTGACGTGTTGTTGTCACCGTCACCGTGTCTATTCCGTTTGAGCGCTCAGGTCACCTATTATTTCCTCTGATTATCTATTGTCTTTTCCCATAGGTATACTGCGACGGGTATATTCATTTCATATATTTTTACATCTCAACTTTAAACTAGTGCAGTGGAGGTATTGAATGCGGTATAATAGTGCATTGGTGGTGGCTGTGGTTCTTGTCATATACAAGAAGAATCATGATAGGAATTTCTAGACCTACCGTGACCTGTCTTTCCACAAGCTATTAATTGCTACTGATACTCCTCCTGCACCCCAATAGAGCAGTCCACAGGTACGTCGCTGGACATACTTGAAGTTTGAAGGTAGGGACGCTGGGTAGGTCCTTACCTGGTGGTCATTTTATCTACTGGACTGACACAGAAAATAACTGCTTTTAGTAGCGATACAATCCCTATGATACAATCCCAATGTTTCAAACTCAGACATTTCCACCACAGGTAACAATAAATACCTCAGCTTTCGTCCGCGGAGAGTCACTCCTGCATATTATATAGACGTATTTTAGGTACATACAACAATGTACAACGAGTCATGGGCAGTAAACAAGAATTTGTTATTTCTTTCCTAACCCAATGTGTGAAATTGGTCTCACTTAGCTTTAGCAGTAAAAAGGTTTTATAAACTATAAGTTGTAACTGTAATCTTTTGAAGCTCTCCACATTCACAATTTGAGAATATTTGAGAATTTGACACATTACGTGTGATGGGCTACTTCATTTTAATCTTTATCCTCACTGCATTTATCACGGTGTGCTTGAGGTTTTGAAATCCCTTCACTACACCTACTACCCCCTAAAAGACTCCAAGTCCCAAGACCAACGGCAACGCACTCCTATGCTGCGGTGTCCATAAATAATTATTATCTGCACTGGACCGACCCATGTATAGGAGAAGGTTACTATTTCATTCTCATCCTCAGTCTCATTCAAACCTGTTCTATTAAAAACAAAAGCTTAATATTCCATGTTTAAAGATTAGTACATTTTAATTACAAAATAGTACATAGGTATGCGCCTTTACCGTATCTTTTAATGGAGCTTCGCAATAATCAACAAGGCATTACAGTATTTGTAACGAAACGAAGCAAGTACGAATATAAAAACTTTTACAAAGTAATTCTATAAAATTGGGAATGATAAGATAATTTATTACAGAAGAATCATTAGCTATAGTGAAGGTTATATACACACGTACTCTTTGGGCCTTGAAAAACTGTAGGAAACACACTGGATTACTTTTAAAAACGAAAACCATACAAGATAATAATTGCAGTGCACCGCACTCTACACAATACGATACTAACAACAACCTCACATATCATTAACTTGAGCAAGGACTTTGAAAACTGGAGACTGCGACGAGGTAAAGCTGGACATGCCCAAACGGTGCGATGTCAACAACATATGTCATGTGAATAGAAATACTAACAGAAATAGAACATTAGTAAAACGTACCAGAATGTACTGGTACTGGTGGTCCACCAGTTTCCGCTTCTTTTCCTTCAGTTTGTATTTTTCAGTCAGACTCCAGTCTCTCAATCATCACAAGTCCAAAGGGCATCTGAGGAATAATCAGCATTTAATAGTGTCTGAGCCTGGAGTCTCTGGACAAGAGAAACATGTGTCCAAGAAATCTGAACACTTCCACGCTGTACAGTCAACCGACTGCCGACTACACACATTTACAACTGTTGCTAATTTTATTGATGGAAACACGTTAGCTACCACTCACTATATACATGATGCATTTCCTCTTCAAAATCTGAATGGGGAACGTGGGAGAAATAACAAGTTTGAGACATTCAAGTTTTTAGAGTAAAATAGGATAGAAAAGAATGGGAAAGACTGGAAAATACTGGACCAATTTGAAAGCTGCTACATTACTTACTTACTCCTACTTCCCTCCCTGTCCTTATCGAGTCAGTTAAGTGAAAGAAATTGCTCATTCATCTGTGTAACTATTATTGATTGTTGCTACTCTTAGTATACTCCACTGCACTCTGGAAGGCAATGTCTATGCCCCTATGCTACTCTAAATCCAGAAATACTAAATACTCGCATATTCCCAATAAATATAAATTTTGAGCCTACTAACTACTGACAATGAATGAGAACGAAATGAGCAATTGCAATGATGGTTTTCTTCCTCTTGATTGCATTCCTAGTGCCTACAAACAGCATCAGCATCAACTATCAACATGAACGGCTCTCAAAGCTGAAAGAAGACGTGGAGACCCACAGCAGCATTCATCCCCATCTAGAAATCTAAACAATTCCAAATTCAAATAAAAAGGTTTGATGAAAGTTTCACTCGCATTATATTAATATAGGAATGGGTAGGTGGGATTGACTAAGGAAATACATACGCATTCAAGAGATAAGAACCACTGAGTGATCAGTATATTACCATGCATGTAGATAATATTTTTAGTATGGTTTTAGTTTGTAGTAGGCACTTACATTCATACACGTCTAAAGTAAGGCGGCCAGGGGAATGGGAGTAATCGAGAAAGAGACAATGTTGAGGGTGTAACAGAATTGAAATGACTGGAATGAGTTTAGTTGAGAGACGACTTAATTTCCTTCAATTTGTCCAATGTGACAGTCACAAGTGAAATCTGAAATGATCCTTCTCCACTCAACGGCTCAGCCGACAAGAGACAGAGAAATAGAAAGAGCGGCGGGCAGGAGATTTCCTTTAGAAATCAAATAGAAACATAATGACAACATTGCACGGCATCATTCCATTTACTTTTAACATAATCTTAATCATATCCTTTAGTTATTGTCTAAGCATTAAAATGAGCACTTGACTGTAATAATATTAAAGCATGTGTATGTAGCCCGATGGGATAGCATAGGATGTAGGTAGGTCTCTGGAATATCTTTGACATGTTTTATCCAAATTAGCCATTACAAATATCTATTATCCGCTCGCAGGAACGGGACATAATCTCCCTCACAACACAAGATCTCATCTGAAACAATTATTACTGACGCTCACTGAGACAATCTATATAGATAGACGGAGATGTGTACCTTTCACCTTTTTTGATTAAGCTCCTTGATAAAGCCACTTAATATCTTCGGAGAAGTACAAAGCAGACTCACACTCAGGGACTGGGAACAAACTCAAAATTTTTCGATTCTCGAATTGGGAAAAACCATTAGGGGAATAGTGGGAATAGACGCCCACGTTGACGTTCCTATTCCACTCTGCACAGAGACTTTATAACATTCTCTCTATACGAAAAGGACGACGACGACGACGACGACGACGACGACGACGAGGACGGCTATCATCGACTCGGCATCAGAGCTGTCAGCAGTATACGTGTTCAGTGTTCTCATACTCACGGTAAGCTGATGTTGATATTGAAAACATGCGTAAGGTATCCAGTACACAAAGGACAAAAATGTTCACAGTTCGAGTTCACGCTAAACGATAAGACACTAATAGATTTTACTTTTAAAATTTTCCCACAGCCATCCATCCACCCAACCAACGGACGGAGCAGAATAGAACCTATGAGACTGGCAGAGTTCTTCAATTTCAATTTACTAGTAATGCTATTCCTATGTCCAGTCCATGTAAAAGTACAGTTACCATGTTACCCATTATCATCATCAGTATCACAAAATCAAAGATGAGGGACTTTGACTCAAAACTGCGAGATAACAATCAGGAGTCTTCATTTTGAATTTAATACAGTCTGACAGTTTATAAATTATGCCCTAATTCCTGTGCAACGTGACACGTTAATTAATATCAATGACGATGATCAATTCAAATCAAAATCAGTAAATCTCGTAAGAAATGTTGAATGCTTTCAAAGCCAAAAAAACCAAAAGAAACAAGTATCAACTATATAGCAAAAAAATTCATAAATTATATAAAAATATTTATAAGAGAAAGAGAGGTTAGTGCGCCCAGTTGCAATTTGTTTATATGCCTTACAAATAAAATATCTGGGAAGAGTAGCAATTTTATTGCAGACCCAATTCAAATCCACCTGTCCATTCGTCCACTGTACGTATACATAGATAAATAAAACATCAAAGTACCATTGAGACTGCACACTGCAGTACACCCGTACCGGTTATATACTCAACATTTCTACAGCATTAGCATTTTATCATTATCATTACCGTAAGTTACGTCACGTCAACGACTAAGTGAATAAGAAAAAACGAGAGAATAATAATGTTTCTTATCATGTCACGACGAACAAATATATTGTAGAAACGTGGAGTAATAAAATAATTTGGAAATATTAGACGTGGCTACATAAGGACAATATAGGAGTAGGAGAGCTATATCTATATATACTGCCGCTATCCGACTTCCTCGCCCTCATATAACAACCCTCTCCCCCTCATTCGCCCCTGCTAATATTTTATGACTCGAGCTCTAGCTCAACAGTTTTCTACAAGAAAGATCACAAGTGTTCCCTCATGTAATGTGACTAATAAAATAAACTAGTGTAGATAACTCTTAAACAACCCCCCGAAAAGATAATAACTCATAAACTCATTACAGAAAATAATAATTTCATATGAGTTTATTACACTGTGTTGTTGATAGATTCAGCAGACAAATATATGTGTCGGTCTCAGTGTACCGGTTGGACATGTATCAAAATCAAATAAAAATGTTCAACTCTGTAATCTGTCTGACGGACGGACTCCAACTTCCAACTGAAACTGAACCCTACCCCTTCCATATAGCTCATAGACACTCATACCTGAGTAGGAGTAGGACTCTTGAGACATATTATACAGTTGTAAGTGTAATTGCAATAATTGAGACTCCTACATGTCCTACATACATAATGAGCTTTTCGTAAATAGTGGATGGTAGTAAATAACAATATAACAACATTATAACCTATGCTAATGCAAATGCTATTTGTCATTTTTGTATCATTACTCCACTACTTACAGCCCTCGAGTTTTTATTTAATGTATTTAAATGCTCAATGTTATACTGACTAATGACTCTTTATAACTTTATGATGTTTCAACTTCACGTTCCCGTTCCACATGTGAGAAGTCTTAGACTCTCCGTTCGAGACTTACTGTCTCACCGCCACCGCTCTGTTTTCCAAGTGATGCATATTTTAGAATATATTATTGTTTCAGATCATATTACCCACGAGTAACATGTCTGAGTTGGATTTGAACTGGGACTTGGAACACCTACTGCTACTTTTCGACAATAGACAAATAATACATGGAATCTGTCTGTAATAAAATTATCTACTTTAATTTACCTTTCTTATACTTTTGTACGTTGTACAGCACATGGCCTTTAGCCTACTATCTACTACCTACTTAAGAGTGCATAGGTACATACCTAGATAGTAAGTGCATAACTACTCACATTGCTCGTTCCTTGTCTACTTACTTCCTTGATAATTTTTTTGGATGGTGAAAGCATTATTATCTATGTTATTATCTTGTTATCTACTATTTCTTCTGTGAAAAACGTATAAAATAAAAAAAAATCCCAAAGCATAAGTAACTATACCTACTTATATGCAGTTCAGTGTAAGATTTCTTTCGAATTTTTTTCTTCCTCAGGTCATCTTCATCATCATTATGCTCATTGCCAAGCTAATCGTAAGTCAAGCCAAGTCAGCTCAATTCGATTCGATTCTTCATAGAAAATACTGCGTACCTGTGAAGGAGATAGAATCGTAAATTACATTAAATTAGTTAGGTCGAGTCTATAGAATACGTTGAATTTAAAATGTTTCAATATATCTCAAAGGGCATGCAATATGCTGTCTGCTGTGGTTCATAACTAATATGAATATGATGACGTAAGTGTTGCATTTAGTAGATGCTGTTTTGAACGATATATTATGTAACCGAGGTGATGATTTCCATTTCCTGAATATGCAGAGTGATGTGAGTAGGTAGGTCCCTACGTAGGTACAAATGTGGAGGTATCCAAGGAGAACAATTACGATTAAGCACATATTTCTGGTCACATCACTTGAGTTGACTTGTTCAACATTTAAGAAAAGGACGGAGGGAAGACTGAAAAGTTAAGAAAAAAAAAATAAGTTATTAAATTCGTCATGTCATTGTCATGTCATGTCATACACACTTAACAAAACATACAGATAGATAATAATGTTTGATGTTCGGCTTTCGTTAATAGTAATAGTTGTAGGAGTACATACAATACATTATTTGTACGTTACCGAATGGACGTTTTTTTTCCTTTCTTTTTTTATTGTCATTTTTGACATGACGAGGCGGGGATTGAAGGGTAACATCCACTATTACTATTACTTACTAAACTTCTGTTCACTCCTCGTCCACTCCATTTCTACGTGTCTTCAAGATTGAAGATTGAACATCTTTACGTCAGGAGCCATGGGAAAGTTCAGCTCGTGAATTTTCTCATCTCAACTTAAAACTAAAAAGACTAATGCTTGCTCTTCTAGTATTGTACATAGGACAAAAATGACCTTCTAATACAGACCTTTAAAGCATAAGTCATTTGAGTGGAGTACACCGAAACCAAAGCCAACGTCACATTTCAATTCTAACATTGCGGACATAACTTGTTGAGAGTAGTTCTTCTAAACTTCAACAATGTGATGACACTTCAGCTAATTTTTCAACTGCCTTCTACGTAAACGATGATGGATCGATTATCATTTTCAATAGGCCCGCACTTTACTCACGAACGAAGAACATCTTTAAACATTTGTACTCTCATAATATTTAAAGTGCATAATGATAATATATTATTTACTCATATTGTATTCCCTCCACTTGGCCCATTGTACTTTGTCCTGTGAGTCTGTATACAGAGACAGAGAGCATACTCGAGAATCCCATAAGTATTTGTTGGGTAGGAATCCACTCATGTTTGTTTAGCTATGTAAACTACAAACACAAACAATATCTTAGCATTGTCAACTGTCTAAAAGAATTAACTTGCAATGATTATGATTATGAACATAGGTAGATACACAAACAATGTTTCAGGATAATAATAATAATAATAATACATCACTACATATCCTACACATCTTCCCTACATTATTACTACTGTCGCATCATAGTGGTACTCACAGAAAAATAAAAATCAAATAAGGAAGTTGGAAGTCCTATCTACGACAAAAGACAGAAGATTATGTGAGCGTTTTATCGAAATCTATCTCATCTCGCATTCATCTCATACCGTCTCATCTCATCCTCTGTCATTTTATTCATTTCTTCTACTTTTTCCTGTATTGTATTTATCCCGTCCTCTTTACGATGAAATGATTACTACTCTGATTACGACTCAAAAGCTCACGTATTAAAGGATGCATGTCGTCCGTAGTATCTATCATTCATACACCATTGACCATATCGCTCATTATCCGATAAAAGCTCTGATAATAATAATTCCATGTCAGGCTATAAACGCTGAACGTCAAACGTGGAACGTACCAAAAGGAACGACCAACAACAACAACTACAACCAACTACCAAACCAACAGACAGGCAACAAAACAGTAAACTGACTCACACATCAAAACTTACGCATATTATGTATCCTCCTATATTATTTATTATTATTATTTACTAATCCCCTAACGTTACTCAGTTTACTTACACACTTTACTCACATTACAAACTTTACTAAGCATGAATAACTAATGCACCGATTGCACTTACTCTCATGGTAGCCGTAGTCCAGAAAAAAATTGGATAATAAAACTTTATAACATTTTTATTACTCACGTTAATTTTCCTCTAGCTATGCTCTGTCTTTAGCTGTTGGCTGCTTCACCTTTCTTGATAATACCCGTCGCGTCGGAGATTGGAGTCAGTGTCAGTACTTTTACTGGTTAATCCAACAAGCTAAAAATCAAAACTGAATGAGAACCAAGGAGTCACAGTCAGAACAGCGCAAGAATCACTATCTCATATCTACCAAGTTACTTAAATAGGTAACTACTTTTGGCTTTCAAAAACTTAAAGTAACTTACTTTTCAGAGAAGAAAAATATGAAAATATCAATCCGGACTTGATTTGGGCTGTTAATGTTTTCGTCTTCGGTTTAAACTGAAGGCTGAAGGTAGGTTGTAGACATGAAATTTCAACTGGCAAACAGGCAAACTAGCAACTGTCAAAGTTAAGATGTAAGAACGTGCTTTGTAAGCTTAAAACTAACAACTGTCAATCCTAAAATCGGGAAGAAAATTGAAAATATTGCCAAGTTTTACTTCATACCTCGTAACCAAATAATACTTATGCGATTACAGATGAATTAAAAAGAAAATTACTGAAACATTAACTGTAAAAATAAAGAAAAGATATTTACCGCTCACTGGTCACACTATTGAAAAGACAGGATTTTAATTTTTTATGAGCTACGAGCCATTCGTGTAAGTAACTTGTGCTGACGGCCGACGTTCTTCAGATCTTTTCCGCCAACATCCTTAAACATGCTTCACGCCATCTATGCGCCCTGAATCACAACTCGTAACACTGAGAAAATGTTGAAACTTGGTAAGTAGACTGTGTTTTCCATTTTCCTTTTGTTTTCTAATTTGTCAATGTGCAAGAGAGAATTTTTATTTATGCAACAGTTTCGAAATTGTTTCATATTACATTTTATACGTACCATTAGTTTGAGTTTAGTCAAAATAACAAGATTTTTTTTCTGTTGAGTATAATTCACGGAGCTGAAATATGAAGTTTGGGCTCCAATCACCGACTCTAACCAGGTAAGTTCAACGTTGATGCTACCTGTATGTCAACCAACTACAAATTATACACAAGTGTCAGTCCAAAGTTGACCACACGTTTGTTTGATTCTTAACAAATAATTTCTAGTTATTCATGTTATAGACAGTCATTAATGTATTTTGCCTGGTGATTCACGATCGATTTATTTGCAGTTAAGTAGTCCATAAATAAATTATACGCTAGTCATTGGCAGTACTTACTTGGTACTGTGTAGCACCGATTTAATAAAATTGAGAAAATATTTAGTCACTACATTTTTATTTTAGTTTGTAGTCGTTTTTTAAGACATGAGAGCGAAGGCTTGTATTGGCAAAGATTCTTGAATTTCAATGTTGAATATATACATTGTAGAAATTATTACAAATTACAAATATGTACGGAATAACGGATAGTTTCAAATTTTTATCCTAACCTCCGCCAATGCCAACTACTATACATGATACAGGAAAAAATCTGTAGTAATTTTATTGGATTTCCATTAATTAAATATATGTAATTACAACAGATCCAACGTACAACAACAATTTTCGGCAGTCGCCATTCTCGCTTATCCCTGTAGTGAAGTGTTTACCATCTTGCTACACGTATACGCGTATGCTTTGCTACTTTACTTGCCTGCCCTTTAACCTTTCAGAAATGGTTTAAAATGTGTTTTCCGCTAAATTAACAATACTTTTAATCCAGAAGGCAGATGACATATGTTTTCTTAAATATTTATATGCTCACATTATGCGCAAGAGACTAGAGTGCCTGTTATTCGTTAGGGTTGCTATTACCAATTACAATTACAATTCAAAAATGTTGTTGTCATATTTGCAATGTAATATTTTAATTGGGTAAGTATGGTCAAGATTAGGAGCCAGTTTTTTAATAATTCTGTTAAATTTAATTCTGTGTTTTCTTAAATGTCTCTTATATCTATGTAGTTATGTTCCTTCAAAATGTATGCACAAGTATGTTTCATTTGGTGAATTTCATTTTTACATTTTAAGGTACTCCACATAATAAATATGACAGACGCAGAATCGTGATCATGACATTAAATTACGAAAATAATAGACAATATTATATTCAGTATTCAAATCGAAATCAAACTCGACTCCACAACATTCAACAAGAACTAAAGATCAAGAGAATCAAGACACAAAATCAAGGAAGATCAGTTATTTGCTGAAAGGTCAAGACCAAGATGAAATTCTAATCAGTGACAGCTAATCGTAAGTATTAACAAACTGCTCATAACTATATTAGTATACAACTAAATGAAATGATGATACTCTGAGTACGTCTCATAGGTTGCATCGAGATAGAGTTTTGATGGTTGTAGTATAGTAATCGTGGATCCTCTCGTAAATCTGTAAATGTAAAGAATTTGCCTGGTTGTAACATATGGTTTTACGATCCTCTTTTGATTTTTATTGGGAAATCTTTCTCAAGTATTAACTAGGTACGTGTCATATGAATTGTGTATGTTCAGTGATTTACAGGTGAGGGAAGGGGGAAAAAAAGGAGGAATTCTTCGGTAACAATTCATTTCGACGAGGAATCCATTTCCATTTATACGCAAGTAGTCTATATAACTCTATCCTTCAGGTTGAAGATTGCTTATGGAGAGGTACAACGTACAAGAGGAGAAGTTTATAAAAAAAGAGGAAAAGAGATGAGCGTAAAAGCGAAGGAAAGCCAAAAGCAAAGCAAATCCAAAACGAAAAAAAAGGGTTGACATGACGTGTTCATTTCATCACACGGTCAGACGAGTCAGAGGACTGAGAGTGGAGATTGGAACAAGACGTTCTATAATACAGTCTCCACATAATTATGTATTCTTGTACAGGTGAGTCATGGAGATACCTTTATTACGTATATAATATGTTATATTTTGAATTTTTCCAGATATCACAGAGTCTCATATAGTAAAAAAAATGAATAAAATGATGGTTTTGGTACGTGAAATAGGAAGAAAGATGAAGATGAGGAAAGAAAGGATGACATGGAGTAATGGAGCGCAGAGATAAAATAAAGATACTGCCCAAACCAACTTATTACAGGTAAAAGCTCAAGCTCAACTCTTCCCTAGACATACTTTACTCAATAGCTCAATATTAATATGACATATATTTTTGCCCCCATAATAATAATAGTAATATAATAATATTAGATGCATTTTTTGTGTGTACTTTTACTCTAGTAGACGCTGCAAGAAGATCCGTACAGGTTCCAATAGTATGTCTCTCTCTCTCCACTTTTCCCCCATCCGAACATAAAGGGAGAGAAATTAAAATAAATATCTTGATGCGAACGGAGATACTGCGCATCATACCTAAAAGTATAATATCATATGAGAGGATATATATGTATACGAGGCTATGACTATAGTGAGGAGATTGAGACGTAAAAATGTGAGCATGTCGTGGTAAAAATGATAATGGAATGTTGAGGAGCACAATGTGGATGTGATGTGATGCAATTCATTGCACGTCATGCCTCCTTATCATGTATAGCTAAGGTAGGAGGATGATGATGAGAGAGACTCTCAGCTCTGTGGAATTGGAATCTCTTTTAAAATGATCTCAATGCGCTCGATCAGCATAATCTCTGAATATGTGTAAAAACCTTAAATCGCTCACGTAACTATAACGACATTTACACATTTTCATATTATTATTCTTATTATGATGTTCCAGGGACGGGGACGAGAGGGACGTGTTCTATGCTCCATAAACATGTAGACGATATTCCAGGTACGCTCCTTACTCCGAAATACGAAGCAGAAGAATTTGGAATTAGAACTATACAGTACACCTTGCCGCATAGCTAGGTCCTTTATTATTGTAATACCGTATGCTGAGTCATATATACATATCGTCTGTGAAGAACCAAAATGACCCATTTCCATTTGTAGCTAAAAACAATATGTACTATGTGCAAAAATATTCAGATATGTCTTGAAAGCATTTAAATAGACCATTTTGCACTTTTCAAAAATATGTAAATAAAACATTTTACACTTCAAAAACATGGAATTAGACCATTTTGCACCTTTTCAAAAACATTAAAATAAAACATTTTACACTTTTCAAAAACATGTAAATAGAACATTTTGGACCTTTTCCAAATCTCTTAACGTTTTACGCATGTTTCTCACTTTGTGTTTATGACATACAGTAGCGACAACCGAAAGTGAGGTCTGGCAAGGATAAATTTTGCATGCAAGTAAACGGCAGCTTTATCCTTGCCAGA
>JAQFZE010001711.1:0-16827 GCA_034695245.1 Dicyrtomina saundersi | reverse complement strand
ACACCTTTTCAAAAACATGTAAATAGAACATTTTACGCTTTTCAAAAACTCGTAATTAACATTTTACGCATGTTTCGCATTTTGTTTTCATGACATAGCTCATTTTGATTCTAGCTTAAATTGGATATGGGTCATTTTGGTTCTTCACTGACGATTTATGTCTTAGGCTATCAAGACGTCCCATATACACTGCAGATTGAGTTCTACAGGCAAATAAGTTTTCAGCATCTCCTCATACCCGAATCCAAATAGCGAAGAAGAAAGTAGCTAGAAGCTTATGGGTTAGTTTATGGTCGTCTGAGAAAATATGAGATGCATTATCGGAGAAGGATTTTTTTTGACAGTGAGTAAAAATGCAAGGGATGCACAAGATATGCATAGAGATAGGTTCCCGGGTGGAAAGGGGAAAGTGCTCCAAAAAGAACAATCAGCAGACACAAATTTGTGAAACTCACCCGTCTCCTCTTGTCTTCTTTACACATGATAACAAAAGGAGAAAATAGCGATGCTCCCTCTCTTGTCTTCCCCACTTCTTGACTTCACGTCTTCCCACACAGAGGCAGCCAAGAAAGAGAATCGAGAACACTCCAAGTTTATCTTCCCAATGACTTTGTAACTGCTTGAAAAATTTCCCTCTTACGCTTTCTAAAGGTTTTCTTTCACTTGACTGCGTCTCCCAAATCATTTGACAGTCTCCAAAACTACTCTAAATTACACTCTTGCCCTCTATATAGCCTCCAACAGTCTCTGCCAAAAAGAATGTGTCAGCTCTCCATATATGAGCACAATGAAATCAAAGTTACTGTATCGTGAGTCATAATTCTCCGTCACTACCATTTTGTTTCAACAATCTAAGGATATTGTGATTATTTATGTTAAAAACTAAGAAATAACTGTGGTCATTTCCAGATAGGGCTCCCGACTCTCCGTCCATAATTTCAAATACGTATATATTTTAGGGCTATACACACACTCTAAAATGTAGGTATAGGTACTACATGCAATCTCAATTTGCTAGAAAAACTCTCAGGATTTAAGTTGTGCGGTAAACATTTTAAGTCCGACCGCAAAAATTGGTAGGGATAAAATTAGAAAAAAAAACTTTTAACTTAACGTAACTACTTGATGTGACTACTACTCTCAGGACCAGGACCAGGACCAGGACCAGCCAGCGTCATAGCCCCAGTTCCAGTGCGAATACTCAACACAAAAAAGCTTTCTAATTTCCAGTTCCATCGCCAGCACCAGCACCAGTGCAACTCCAGCTCGAGCTCTTCCTATGTATACTCCAGTATATAGGTTTGAAAATTTAATTGAACTAGAAATGTAACTAAAGTAAAAGGGGACGACAGGTAATTTGTGAAAGGATCGGATACGATGATACATTCTTGCTGACATAGAGAAGGAGGCTGAAACACTTTAAAACCCTGAGCTGTGTGTACTTTCTCTTGTACTTTCCACTCTGAATTCTCCACTATGCTATTTGTGTGAAATGTTTTGAAAATTTAGGGATGTTGTAGTAGATAAGGTTCCCAGAATCTACGGAGCAGATTGATTATCTTTACAGGGGGGGAGGGGGGAGAAAAAAATGTTAGAAAGTTTTTGAAATGGACCATAGGGCATAGATTGATAGAGGAGAGGAAACCATATGTACAAGTTACACGGAGCCACATAGTTAAGTAGGTAAATAGGTAATGTAATGGGAAATTGTTATTGTGAGCACTATAGGAGCTAGGGCTGGAAGGGAAATGTTCCTATTAACAATGATAAATACCTGCTCAAAAGTGGAATTTGATGATAACCAATTCGGAATTCCCATACATCATGCATTCCAGCCTTGCATACACAAATGACACTTGAAGTACAAAAATGAAATTGAAAAAGCTCCCTCACAAAATAAAAAAAAGAATCCTTCAAAATGAAAATATAGTTTTTGGAGTGGATGCTGAGTTCAATATAGAGACATATTTTCTCCTTTACTCAGCCGTAACTCTAAACCAGTCAAGTTTTTTGTCTATTCCTCCAGGCTTTTGAAGTTTTGGATACATTAAGGAAATAAATGGTATGCTATGAAGTTGACTTTATCCCCATAAGTTCAGATCTGACTGAGTGGGACTACATATGTTTTGCATTTGATGTACATACATACACACATTAACTCTCTGAATGTAATGGGAGCGGCACATGGATAGCATCTCAAACTCAAAACTATGTAGGTGCTTAATTGTGTGCGTGTGAAGCCCCAGTAGGAATTTAAAAAATAATTGGCGCACAGTCACAGTAGTATCAAGAGACATGAGTAAATTGTTGAAAAAAAAGGTCTTGCATATTAAAATTACATGACGGAGGTTTCTCAATCATCAGGTTTTCTTCCTCGACTCCTAAAAAGAAAAACAATGTACCGTATTTCCTCGAATAAGCGCCCGCGCGCTCATTAAATCATTTGAAGTGACAACCTGGCGCTTATTCGAGGAAATACGGTACCTTCAAATTAATGTCATTATTTATGATGAAACTGAAGAGCGTGTAACAGAGTAGGAAAATTCAAAATGTGAGTGTGGAAGAAAACCTTTCCAAGCAGATTTCCATGATCTCCATCTTAAACCTTTACCCAGTCAAGCCAACTTCCTCACAGCTCGAGCGAGCTATGTATGTACAAACGACGGCAGGGAGGAATGAATTTTTCATTATTTTGCATTTGCATTCAAAAGGTATTGAGTCAAAATATTTGAATTCTTGAACATTTTTAACATCGGAGCTGCTGCTGCACTTCAGATATTTCAGGGAGTTTGACTCCCTGTTTTCCAGATGGGATACATCATACCGTAAACCAGCCACCCATCTATTGTAACCAACTATACAAATATATTATAACAGAAATGCCAATGAAAGTAGATGTGGAGCAGTTGTAAGCTGATCTACTTTTTCATATTTGAGCATATTTCCGTGGTTATGGTTACACGAGAATTCCTCGACGCCTACTTTATGAAGTTATGTAGGTACTCTAGGAGGGCGTCTGGCTCAGGTTAAGCAATATATTTAATATAGATTTCCATTAGAGTCAGAGTACCACCACCAGTATCGTTCCCCAAAGCAATGGAAATGAAATTGGGACATTGTGGTATGGCAACAAAGGAGCCCAGGTAAAGTGGATGTAGTGCAATTGCATCCCATGGAATATTATGCCGTAAGCTTTGCATTTATTTGAAGGCCGTGGAATGTAAAGTAATGTATTGTGAGGCCAAATAGCATTGAGCCTGACCGTTAATCTTTGTTTAAAAATTTGTATTACATGTAATGTTAAAAGTAACGTCATAAGTTCTACACTGCGCATGTACAAAAAGCTCAATACTATATGCAACGATAATACTAAAGTATGTATGCAAGATGGTATGGGGTGGAAGGGTTCAATCTGAATTCACCTTAGCTAACTCAACCTGGTCAATGTAACTTGTGGTCAAATCAAAATGTATGCGGGATTTCACCGTTTTTTTTCAAAAATAAGTTAGATACGGATATAAAAATGAGTATTTTTAGGTAAATGTAAAAGACAATTAAACTGCAATTAAAAACGGAAATAATTGAAATTGTCAATGTTGAATTGAACAAGGGGAATTTGTGTAAAAGCCGACGGAAGTCTGAGTTGGGTGATGGCGTCATGTTCAAGGTCTACAACTAACGTAAGTCTAAAACCATCTGCAGCATGAACAGGAAACAGAATACAGAGGACACTTCCCTATGCACATACACAGCTCTAGAGCTCTGTGCTCTGTTTGAATTTCAATTCCTAGTTTCTGTTTTGAGGTGGTATTTACATATGCATGACGATACGTAGGCAGACAGACTGGTGACTGTGGAGAAAAGTACTGCATGCAATTATAATATACGCTGGGCTAAAAAGAAAGAGCGAGGAGGACCAAAATATGTAAAGATAGATATTGGATTCAAAACTAAACTTTCCAGTCCACCAATCGAACAACGTTTGCATCTTACCCATACCTCCTTTTATCAACTTACTTGTGATGAGGAAAACTTCTCCCTGTCTCTCTCTCTCTCTCTCTTTCTTTCTCTCTTTTCCCTTGTAAACTACCCAGACTGCGGTAGAAACACATTCAGTCAGTCAATTTTTTTTCTCGACTATGAATCTGACTTGCAGAAACTTATCACTTATCTACTCGCTTAGACATTTCTTAGGAAATACTCTGAATGCATATCTATGTAGATAGGTACATTTCCTATTCAAATTTTTCTTCTCACTTTTTCTGAATTTTCATGATTTTCATTTTATCCGTAGTATTAATGTAGCATGGAATACCATGACACACAGTAAAGGATAGGGAGCTCAAAAAATTCTGCAGCTTTTCGTCTCGCTCCATACTTCAAACCCAGGTCACCTTTCTCTATTGGGAAGCTTGCATGATCTATGCATTGGTAATAACCGCGACCTTAAATTGTAATTCCCAATTATGACCAATTATATATGTTTTTATTTTTCTAACATACAAAAGTAGACAGACAGAAGCTTGAGGTTTGTCTGTGTTGAATTTCTCATTAGCTCGTTATTCTAACAATACAACTTTATTGTGTTTTTTACCCGATTAAAACTTGAGAGTGTGCCTATAGTACCAAATGAAAAAGTTTTTCACATCACCATCGCTGATTAGGATTGTGGAAACTCTGAAATGCATGTTACATGAGTTTTTCGTTTCGGGGAGAAATCTGGAGTGATTTGCTCAAGAACTTTATAACAATATACAATACACAAACTTTTAAGAGTGATTGACTGTGTTCGACTCGACGGGAGTGAGGTGATAGTGACGCATGTCATAGGGATTGCAGACATGTCCCTTCAAAGGAATTTAATAAATACAGTTATACCCGCAGAGATGCTTTATAGAATCAAAGAACATCTTGCAATCAACTTATGCACGGTACACTGGACTGGAGCTTTCATGAAATTATAGCTTCAATTTATATGAATATTAATAATAGAACATGATTCCAACCAAGGAATGAAATTGGGACAAATAGCACAGTTACTAATAAAGTTCGGTAATAAAGCAAAGAACCGCTTTTCTTGAGGCTTACGATTTCGTAATAGTCAAGTTAAGATAGAAATTTATACCCGATTCCTGTGCACATGCATAGAGGTTTCTTTATAACTTACCTGTGAAGCGGCGCAAGTCATTCAAAGGAGATTACTAATTCATAATTATATGCTACTGACGTTATCTAATGCTACATTCTATATATGTTTGGACTGTAACTTTAATTATATCTTATAAATATCTTGCATCAGAAAATCAGACGAAAATGAGAAAATTTTCTTCAAATTGTGTAATTTCATAATTTTATAATAATTGCTTGTAGAACTAACTGGTTCAAATCATTATAATGACTTTGAGGTGAAAGTACAGATATTTTAAAACTCAAAATTAATAGGAATTGCCACGTGCCAAGGAAACGGTATATAATCTATTTTCCATAAGGATGAGAAAGAGATAGTACAAGGAAACGCATAAATCAAATATGTTCTCCGTTGCTAAATATTTCTCGATTTGTATGGCGATTTGTATGGCGACCGCATTGACAAGAATTATTAGACCACTGTCCACTGATTGAAAATGGAATGATGTAGTTCAGAGTATAGTTTAGAGATTACAAAAAAAGAGAAGGGCAGAACCAATGCATCACCTTCCAACTTTCCACTTTCAGTTTCCTGATAACGGTCATGACATGACTACTATATGTATATGGTGAGACTGGAGGCTAGTGCAACACGTCCACAGTTTGTGCACCAAAAGGTTTCAATGATGAATTATAATTTCCACCGATTTCACAAAACTAGTGATTCGTCTTTAAATATACTCGTAGTAAATCGTGACCTGATTCCTAACCACAACAAAAAATATTCCCGCTCACATATCCATTCACACATGCCAACTCGTTCAACTATTCAAATAGATTACCTTTTGCTTTTGGCTCATGATTAGACAGCCTTTCAGCATCAGCCTTGAGCCTACACGTAGATAATTCCTACTTTCTCCTTTTCTCATCCTCCTCTGCCAAAGATACTGTACATAGGTAGGCCCGCATTATGGGCTTGATGTTAAATACGTGAAAACTAAAAACTTAATTTAAACTAGCAAAATCAGAAAAAAATAAAAGTGACAAATGTTTTGCACGGAATTGCACCCGGGCATTCTGATGGAAGAAAGTAAAAGTGAAATTGGAAAAAATCGATAAAAACCTTATGAATTCTTGTATTCTTTTCCTGGATGTGGATGGGGACACAGGATAGTATTGTCATGTGGAACGCTATCAAAATCGAAGAAATAAAGTTCTAGTTAGAGTAAGAAAGAAAAAAGAACGAGAAGACTTGAGGTCATAGGTGTATAGAATGACACTTTAGTAAAAACTACCCATGTCTCAGCATGGAGAAAGTATAATGCATGTCTTTGGAGTTTGTATGAAGTCACTAGTCACGTAAGCATACATGTAGAGATAGGCTGGAGAGATATTTTTGTAAAGTTTGATGATGATTATGATGATATTTGAAAAGTTTGTCATAGTTGATAAAAAGGGACGAGGAAAAGTGAGATCACACGTTAAATGCTGATTAAATCTCGCCTGGGATCAATAATTCTTTCCACTTCCAGTCTCTATGACATGAGCGTAATGAATGGTCTTCCTGGAGCTTGTTCCCACAGCTTTTCCTTGTCTCTCCAACGACTCCAATTTTTACACATTACATTACACATCATTTCTCCCACTCACAAAATAAATGAAGCCAAAGCCACTGCCAATTCATTGACTAGGACTTTCTACCTAGACTTTCCCCCCTGTCTTTCTCCCTATGAGCTCTACTGTACGCTTTTATTTTGTATTGTGTCCCGTCTATGTACTTTCTTCTTATTATTTTTATTAGTATTATTATTGCTTCACGATCAATGCTAGTAGACCTAACTAGACGTTATGACGTGGATGCCCAAGTTAAGTTTTGGACACGTGTATTGAGCATTGAGCCAGTCATCTATTCCAGGAGAGAGGGAATGGGGATGAGATTGGAGAAAGGAGAAAGGAGAGAGGATTTCTTTAGTGCTGAGTGTGTTCAATGCTCTGGTCGCCTGTACGGCGTACGGATGCTCCGGTGACTAACTGACAAGATACTGTCGTCTTCTCCCCACAATATCTTTTTACTTTAGTCATGGTCACAGTCACAGGACGGCACGAAACTATAACTCTTTTATGTTTGTCTTCATGTATCCATCTGCTCATATGCTTCTTGGAACGAGGGAGCATTAGCCCTAGACGTTCATCGTGCTTTCTCCATCTTTCTCTGTAAATATACTTTCCCTCCCTTAGCTCTGTGTGTAGCACACAATAATGTGAAGTGAGGAGGACGTAGTATATTGGGAGTCCGGCTACAAACTAACAGAGCGTAGCTTTCTCTCCTATGAACTCCATCTAAACCTAAAGCAGAACTAACAAGCATTACTACAGTTCCTCCTTGTCTTGTCTTCCCTTCCCAGTTCCAGTTCCAGACTCTGCTACTGCCACGATTTTCGTGTTCGTGTTCGTGACGTAATCTTGCGTGTGGATCCTCCACACAAAAGGAAACACTATATTCTCATGTGTAGAAGTAGTAGCCGAGTGATGCTGCCAGAATGAGCTTTTCAGTTCACCATTTGTTTCAGCCGCAGGGAATATATTCACGATGAGTTATGGCCTCCTCTTGTTTCTCTCTATCTCTATGATATGGATGGGTATGGAAGGACACTGCAGGGTTGCCCCATGTCCGCGCCGATACCGGTACCGGTACCATAATATTCTCATACCGAGTGGATGCTAGGACCAGGGCCAAAGCTAAAACTATCTACAAGTTACAATTTAATTTTAATAATACTAATGTCAACTGCCTACTGGTCAGAAACTGAAGCTACGGCCATGTTCGTGTCTAAATTTTGATTAAGATTGCCTGGTTATTTTTATATAACTTTAATAAATGAATGCACTCATATTAGACCTTACGTTGGTTATTCCCTAAGAACGCATGTATCTAACTTGTTTTATTTTTTGCATTTTTCAACCTACGTTTGGTTGGATAGAATATTATGGAATGAAAATTAGTTTTACAGGAAAATCAGACATGTCTCTAAAGTCAGTACTAATTTTAACAATTTTACTACAAGAAAACAGTTTAGTGGGAAAGCCCTTGAAAAAGTTTGTACAACTCCAAACAATGAGCCTATTCAAACTGTTTTCATTATGATGATGATATTAAAAACTTTACAGATTCCCAGAGTAAATAATCATAGTAAAATTTATTCCCACTCTCCCCTTCCCGGTGAAACATAAAATCATGAAATATGAATGGATGTGGTGGGACCGGGATTGTTTTGGTTTTGAACAAGTGTTAATAGTATTCTATGCACATATGTACGAGTAATAATAGTAGAAACTAGTGCACCCACCACCGACCATAATAAAACAAACATTCTATTCATTGTACTCACTCTCCCTCTTTTAAAATGTGGAGTTAGACCTGGAAGTGGAACTTTTTCCTCTCACTCTCTCACTCTGAATGCATTTCCCGTGTATACAATTCAACACTAAGTAATTTCATTCTCATTTTTAATGATTTTAAAGCGGGAGCGGGTGAACAATGAGCTCTGAACACTCCTTTTTTTTCGTCGGTCTATTCATTACAACTTTAAGGATTTCATTATGTAATTATCTGGTCTACTTCAGGCTGCTTCGTCCTCGATACTTTTCAAATTCAAAAGCTCTCTTCTCACTCTCAAAGCTTTAGCACACCAAATTGGAATGGATACAGTAAAGGGATAGGATATACCCGGGGAGCTGCTGCTGGTAATGTCTGATAATACAGATGGAGACGAGAATACGAATTCCCAGGGAAAATAGAAAGAATTGTCGGAATCGTGGGAATTCCCCACGATGACGACGAATACGACGACGACCAAAAATTACATTCTTTATTTAATTCAAAGACTTGTTGCAAATAGGTTGCATTCATTTATTTATAATGTATACATTCAAAACATTGGTGTAAAAAATCGTGTAAAAAAGAAATGCGGAAATACAGACAACATAACTTTGGTTGTGTTATAATTCTAAACTTGCACGTTTTTTGTCATAGTTTGATTGTACAATTTTTGTACTGTAAAAATCTAATTCACTGTACCGTAACCAAACCATGTAGTCTGGTGATGTATAAATCCAGTGTATTTTTGAAATGATGTTATCCTTTTTTTTTCTGAAGCTGCACAATTCGAGTATGCATAGAAAAAATCTTACGAAGGAATTCACTGTTGGACAATTGCAGTTGTCGTTGTCAAAGCCACAAAGCATAGTACATATGTATAATTTTATTTGGTGCACCGGGCTCGCGGTAGTTGATTTGAATTAAATGTGAGTAGATGCGCCTGTTATGTAGCTAGCTACATAAATAATTTCATGGAGAAATGAGTAGTGTAAAATAGTTGTGTGAGGGAAAATATGTACATATTATGTAGGACATTGCATTCAAATGTGAGTATACACAGGAGAAAGTTTACTCTGCTAGACTTTGTCACTGAAATTTTTACGGCGTCTCCATTGAAAGTTTGCCACACAGAGTAAACTGGTTGTGTATTTTAATACTCACCACAAGAACAAGATAATTTGGATTTCCCTCGTAAAATACTTGTGTCTCTTCATTTCAATAAAATATTTGAATTCCAAAAGGTTCCTTTCTCTCTCCGTCCCTCTCCACTCCTGCATTAGGAATGGTGTTTATTTACACACGGATATTATCCCACTCCTCCTAACACAAAATTCTCTCTTGCCTTGAATTAGATTTGCACTACTAGAACTGCATTAAAACGGTGAAAGGGAAAAGTAATGGATGAAATTTCATGCAGCCTTCCCATCCACATTCACACAGACAGCGACATAGATGGAGACAGAGAGAGAGAGATGGCAATAGACTGTAAGAAATAAAAGGAGTTACGTAGATATTTAGAAAGACCGAAAGACACCCCATACAGCGGATTTAAGAATATAGCGACAAAGAGAGAGAGAGCGAGAGAAAGAAAGAAAGCGGAGAAAGCAAGGATGGATTATTTAGGAAAGCAGAAGCGGCAGTTTTTTTTGTTCACTGTGGGTGCGCTTATGCATGTACTACGCGAATTCTGTTCTCTCTCTGTGTTGCATGGATGGAACACGTAATATGAATGTGGGTGGTATATGTACGTGAATGGGACAAATTTTTGGCGAAATGGAAATAGGAATTTGTCTCGATGGTTTGCCAACATAGAAATGAAACTCATTGTGAAGCGTCTTGGGAAATGTTCTCTCAGCGGAGTGAGCCTCTAAAAAAGCAATTACCTACATTTCTTTCAGTGGATATTTAATTCCACGGTCTTAAATCAATGCAGAGAGCTATATATACAGAGCAGTACAGAGAAAGACAGAGAGACACTACCTACTCCCATTCCTCCTATACTCCGACCGTCCCTGATTTCAACAGTACATAATTTTTTGAATTTCTGCAGAGAGAAGTTGAAAATGTGGATTTTGGGAGGGGAGCTTTAGTACTTTTTGCATTTGCTATCCAGACCGTGTAACCTGCATCTGATATATATATATATAAGTCTTGTGAGTAAAGAAAGGATTAGGTTGAATGAGATTATCTCTATCTGTCTGTTGAACTCAGTGAATTTGTGTTTGTGGCTTTCCCTCCATTTCACGCTATTTCCTTCTTCACTCTCTGTCCTTTAATACATTTTACATTTCAACCTACAATCCTAAGAAATGCCACTACGCAGTTAAACCAATCCTGAATCTTACCAAACTACATTTCCTTCCTCATCCCGCTCCCGACTCAACTCTACTTAAGGAGTTTAAAGAATGCGCTCACTAAATTCTACAATTTTACGAAACCATTTAGAAACCAAATCAGAATACGAATTTGAAAAGCGGGACGAACGAATCAGTGGAATCTCCATATCTCTCTGTCTCACTCATTATGAGTGAAAGTTGGAATGTGGAAAGGAAGTTTCGTCGTCAATGAAGGTTTACATGTTCCACTTTCACAAAAGTTAGCAGGTAATACGATGGGAAGGTCTCCTCTTTGAATTGTTGCGCCCACAATGCAATTTATCTTTATATTGATCCCTTATATAGATTATTGATAAGATTCTAGAATTTTCCTGTACTTTTCCCTCTCTATATGTTTCAGCTCAATATTACAATACCGCACAATCCATCCAAAAGCAACTGTTTTCTCGTCTACAAGGCCTCTCCTCTGTCTTCTTTTCCCAGAACTTAGTCGTAACAAGAGAGAATATTTTCTTTTCTGCGTCTGCCTCCAAGCCAACTATCAGTACAATGTGCTCCTGTACAATGTACAATGAGCTCTGCTTGCTTGCTTGGCTGAACTGACTGATGGTATTGAAGTTGAAATCGCCATGAATCTTATATGACTTGAGCTAGACATGACGTAGGAAGAAGTAAATTCGGACGGGCTTGTTTTCATCCTATGAGCTATACGATCCCTGTAAATAATAAAAAAACCAAAAGCACAGAGAGAAACATGGAATATATTGTGCCCTCCCAACTGCCACAAGACAACACACACACACACACAAGTAGAAGAAAAACAAACTCCCAATTCCAATCTCCTTCACGCGCTTTGTTTTCCTTTTTGTTTTCTAGTATATATTGTTAAAAAAGGAGCTGGAATAGTAATATCAGCCTCAAACAAGATTGTTGACAAAGAAAGTATAGAAATGTATACGCATGTTCGAGGAGTCTCTGACTGTAATGAGGAACTATCAAAAAGAATTAGTACATAGGAGTGGAAGATTTTAGAAATTCTCAAACTAAAAGCTGACCAAGATTTTCACGGATTACTATCACTACTAGTAGCTCTGCTCTGTACACAGCTATGCATGGAGCTATGCTTTTTTTCTTATGGCTACATTTCCGTCGGATGCTCAAATGCTCCGCATCCATCGGCCACTGCCATGTCACTATTTTTCAAGTCCACGCACACAAGGGAAAATGAAGGAAGCATTAAATAAAACAACTCGTCTGTCTTATGCCCACACTACTACTCCTCGGACTCCACACACTACATTAACATTAAAGTACTACGGATCGCCTACCTAGTAACATGCTACGAGTAAAAAAAAACTACAGAATGCTGAAGGTAGACAACTACTGCACACTCTATTTCCGCGGCTCTCTGTGTTGATGCTCCATGTACAGAAATCAGTAGTTAGAGAGCATGGGATGGAGTGAGAAAAACATCCAGTGAGAAAATGGCTACTTTTACTTGAGTAGTTTTCCCTTCTTTTTCTTGTTCAATGAAAAGAGTTGGGAATTAAACTGTACTTTTCCCCTTCTCCATTATCACCTGGTCTTGGCGGGATCGGGGTCTGGGTCTGGAGCCGGATCCGTCTCACGTCTCCCAACCAAGACTATGATTAACTGACGTCATCAACATTAAAACAAAGCTAAGCTAAAGAGCATTCACTCGTTGAGTTGAATTTAAATGTGAATGTATGTGTATGACGTGTTTGTAATGACTCAAGATTTGGGTTGGTGGGTATTTAAATTAAACCATCATCATTCTCTCATGAAAAAAATATGATGGCTCCTCCGCAGTCTTATTATACTTGTATACACGTTTTCATAAATCCTCGAACCTACCACTAGAAACTAGAACTAGAATTTCGAGATACTTGAAATGGCTGGAATTCCTAATATTACGTAGATGAAGAAGCTGGGGGGATCAATATGGAGAGTTGGGATTGGGATCGAGATCAAAATCGACTCGTTGCCCTGACTTACTGACGAGTACTATAGGATCAAATGATGTGCCGCTTGGTTTTGTCTCTCTCCAACTCCAACTCCAGCCTGTGCATATGTATGTACCTACCTACATACATGGAGACAGTCTTCCTCCAATCGTCATTCCCCACGCTATCCTTAAGTAATAAGTTAAGCATAAGTAAATTTAAGTCGAGTGAACGTGTAGTGGGAAAGTTTTTGAGACTCATGATACGAATATTAAATACATATTCCTCCACTGATATTTTCTCCTAAAATATCAACGATCCTGTCTTTACTCCAACTTTCACATCTTCACCTTCCCCAGACATGCACCACACAGACTGAGTGGAGTCATCATACACGCTATCATAATGTAGCCACGACGTCAGCTCAGCTTTCTCTCCAGAAGGAAAGGAGGAACGAGTAGGAAAATGAGGAGAATGCGACATTGCCTGGACTTTGAAGCTACAGAGCCAGAGTTGCAGCTGGGAATCACATGCAAGAAAAATCCTGCAACTTGCTATAATAACAAGGGAAACTAAACGAAAGCTAATTCTAAAGTATGTCTCCGTAGTATTACGCGTGGAGGGCGTCCTACATAATAATAATGAGTCTGCTATACTTTACATCTGTGTAGGTCTCTATCAAGACTTATCTCGGAAGCTCGTACTGCTCGTACACATAATATATAGCGAAGAGTAGTGAGAAGACTGTGAAAATCCTTAAAGTGAAGGAGGTATTAGTATTAGGTTAGTAAAAGTTCTCCCGTTCTCCTTCAGACTATCTCTCCCCTGTCGCTATGCCTACCCACCTCCGCTCGCACCAAAGACAAGACTTCGAATGGGAGACGAAAACGAAAACAATAACAGAGATCGACTCTCTCACTCTCTCTCGTCCTATCCTACAGCACACACTATCCATATACGTAGAAGGTAGCAAATAAGTGAGGGAGAAAGTTAGTAAGTAAGGAGTGTGAGCGGGAGGTAAGTAGGGATGCTATGGCTCTATAGAGTCTAGAAGTGTGGAGTGTAGAACAGTACACAAGCCAGGAAAGATGCTCAAATGGAGAGAATCTTCTGTTGACGAGTTACTAGTGCTAAACTAGCTCTCCTCTTTCTTCACCAACTCGCACTGGGTGTACATTTATAGGTATCTCCGCTCACATCACTCCTATTAAACATCATGTTCTTATGCTATGACCGCCTGGAGATGAGGAGAGCGAAACGCTGTCTCTATGTCCATACATGTGCTGCTATCTACACATCTACGGGTAGACATGGCCAAGTAAATATGTAGCTCGACATCTCGAGACTCGAGATATGCGTCTGCATGAAGCGGAATATAATTCTGTTGTGGAAGAAATTCGCGTACATCCTCCATGTCAGTTGTTCGTGGCTCTTCCTTGATTCAACTTCAAATTATTGCAGTTGTCTTCCGCTCTCCATCCTCCATCCTAATCTTCCACCAAAACCCCTCGTTCTCCTCTATATAGATGAAGATTGTTCCGACTCCTTCATTTTATTCTCATCTAGTCTTTTTACATTCCCTCGTCTGCTCCTTCTTCTTCTTCTTCGTCTCCTTCTTGTAGGCAGCTAGAATAGTGAGTTCTCCCTTCTTTTCTGTATCTCCATTTGAATCTCGTTACAGCATCGCTCCTTTCCTCTGAATCAAACATCTCACATATTTCTCTTACTTACTTTCACCCAGCGACAACGACCATGACAAAGATCCTACAGGACTGTTAAAGTGTGCTCCGCGTTTATTCCTATGCTAATCCGTACTTACCCATGCGTCTGAATTAAGTTTCTCCACTCTGTGTCTCCCTTCTTGAAAGTCATTCCCGCCTCCTATTCGCTTAGCTTAAAGTCTGGGCCTGGCCCTGGATGAGGAAATTATAGGGATAAGGAACGGAGCTTAAGACAATTGTAATGAAGACTTTCAATTCGGGAGTCTAAACTACTGGGGAGATGATGTATGTATTTGACATGCAAAGGATTGTCAGGTATTTGTATTCAAACCTTCAAATTTGAGGGAATTTTATTCTGATACAAATTTCATTTTCCTGTATCCAACTTTTTTCTTGAATGAATTTAGCAGAAATTTTCCACTGAAATTAGAATTTTTTATTACTTACATTTTTTTTTTGTATTAATGATGAGTATTGTCAGTCCCACGCATCCAGCCGCTAGATGTTGAGATGTCATTGTATTTGATGTGAGTGAACAAACTAACAACAAAATATATTCAACAGCAATTGAACAGTATTGAACCAAGTTAGAAATAATTTTGGCTATTATTTTCAGATGTATTCAGTTTTTATTTAAATTTAAATTCTTTGACATTAAAAAAATATTATTTTTTTACCAAATGGTACACCTAGCAGTACATCTAAAAAGATAATATATATATAACTTTTTGAATTTTTCCCAATCCATAAGCATAGTATATTTTACTTTTAGTACATTTTCCACTTTAGCCCAATATTTGTTTTGTGAAAAGTGAAGGAGCTCTGGGTGTGACTTAGGCTTTCTGTTTCACATCACACATTTTCTGAGCCCGACAAAATTGGGAGTGCGATGCGTGAAGAAGTTAGGAAGTAAAATAATTCAAATGGAATTTCTTGGTAATGTATTTGCGTAGAGAGACTATATATGAGATAGTTGTATAGCACTCAAAGAAATAATTATATGTATTAAAATACATATAGCATTGAGAAGTTGGCATCATGCATGTATTAAGTGTACCTTTGCATAATATGTAGAGAGAGAAAGAGTTGAGTAAAAATAAGGAGGGACTCTCACCTGTGTAAAGTACACCAATATGTATGTTAAACGAAGTATATAGGGAAGGGAGGAGAAGAAAGTTAAGAAGATGGGATGGGGAACAGGCGTATGGCTTTTTCCTGGGAAGTGAAAGTCGAAGTGAAAGTCGAAGTGGAACTGGGAATCGATTCTCTCTCCCGCAGCTTCTTGTACTTGTGTGTGTGTGTGTGTGTGTGCGTTGGAGTAGGAGAGAGACTCTCAGAGTCAGCCCCAGTTCAGGTTCGACTATATAGACTGAAGGAAGAGAAGTGAGTAATAATATTAGAGGAGACGGGAGAGACGACAAACACTGCATGTTCAATCTTTCCAAAAAGGCAGTGAGTTTCTTTGGATACCTCAATCATCCAATTTTTATGTATGTGGAATGTCTCTTCCGATTTATTCTAAACTTCCCGCCAGCCTACCCCGGGCATTTTCTCAATTGGCAATCTGCCATTGTCTTCTTCATCCTATTTTCTATCATATTATCTTTCCCACATTCCCTCCATTCTATAACTCATTCAAGAAAATACGAATCTACGAAGGTCTCTCACACGTATGGCAAAACCTATTATATAACTCACACACACACACACACACACACACAAATAAACTATATTATTAGTTACGCTCGTATAGCTCTATAACGGAGACTACCTCCAATCTCTTTACAAACACTCCCTCTCACAAATCTTTCCTTTCCCACTCCCACCCAAAGAGACCATGACAACAAATATAGCAAATCAAATTTACTTGGCCCTTCATACTTTTCAAATCCGTGTCATCTTCTTGTTATCTAGATACACCCATGAAAATAGACAAATCAAATGCAGACTTCTTAAGGTCACAAAGTTCATGGAGCTAATCTGGGTTGATACAGATACCAATAATTCTCAAAAAGAAAGTAGTGCAGTCACTACAGTATTTGCGATAAAAGAATTTTAGAAGTTTAATATAAGATATAAAAAAAGGGAAAGGCACATGCATTTTTGAGCTGCATACTTTGCACTGATAGTAGAATCAGATTTTTATGGATGTAAATGTAGTAGTGTTATGCCCACTGTGTGAGTTTGAAAAGTTTCCCTGTGTAAAGAATGGGTAGACGGGGCTGGGGAATGGATAGATGGATAAAATGCATATCAATTGAGGTTGAGATAATAAAATGTGACCGTAACTAAGAAAAGGA
>JAQFZE010001710.1:0-16834 GCA_034695245.1 Dicyrtomina saundersi | reverse complement strand
GATATCACCCCACGGCTTCTATCCTCAATAAGAACCCCACAGCCAGCATTATCACCCTCACGCGAGCCGTCTGTGTAGCACACCACACCACCACCCCCAAGGGACAAGTCCCTCGCCCATTCAGCACGTGACCCAATTGCCACAATGAACCTTCGATATTCCAGGTTCTCATAAGCCCAATCGACAGGTATACTGAGCATTGGGACACATATGCCCCATCTCTCACAAATAGCCGAATGACTACCCGAACCACCAAAAAACGGGTTAACCGTCCTCAACCCCCTCGTTTTCAGCCTATGCATGGATCTAATGGCCACCGCCTTGAGACAAATGTTCAGGGAAATGAGACCAATTAGACATTCCATGGCCGCTCTTGGCGTTGAACTAGGACACCCGGTGATCGTAAGACACGCCTGGTGCTGTGCCCTGTTCAACAATGATAGTACCTGTGGGCCAGGTTCATGTGCTGCCGTTTCGAGTGGGCTTATATAGAACAGCGCCGGGACCAGTGAGCTAGGTATGAGTGTTGATGGGTGAGGGTTACTAGTAGTGCTGGTACACGTTTGCTTAGTAGCGTTAATTGTCATCATTTGGAAAGCTATATATCTAGTGTAAGATAAAATACAAAGATATTAAAGGCCATGAAAATGTATCTTTACTACTTTAATTGAACAAAAATAATTGCGAATAGCATCGTGCAATAGGCAATAGGTTTTGAGCTTAAGTTAGAAATAATTATAAAGTAAGGAAACTTGCAATCTCATGACTCTAGTTCAATATTATCTGAGATGTTTCTCGATTGTTTCAACGAGCTTAAGGGTGATAAATTTTTACTACCATTTGACGGACTTTCACTATAGCAACAATGGCGTTATCAAACCTTTTCAGTAATTTCCCAGCGCCCAAGCAAGCAACACAGTGCCCCACACTCAGCTGGCGACAGGAACCTTTGGCCTAATAACTTCTAGTAGCAATCGTAAAATTTAAGAGCGCTTAAATTTAAAAATGGAACAGTTCTGTGTACAACCGTAAGGGTCGAATCAATCAGCTTAACATTAAATGCGAATCTTGTAGCTTGTGGTTTCATACAACCTGCCTACCTCTTATAACATACAACGCATTTTACTTGTTACAACAAACATCGTGGACGTGCTCCAGCTGTAATTCTGCACACCTAAATAGTCAAGATATTTTAAATATTAGCTGTCTTCCTGCTACAGAAATTCACGATACCAGTGATCTTACTGACTACAATGTTGATAGCCAGCAGCTTGTCAATCAAATTGGGTACGTGTACTCTTCAGCCAGTCTAACTGCAAAAGGAATCAAAATAGCCCACCTGAATGTCGACAGTCTCAATTTAGTGAAATTGGAAGAGCTAAAGTATTTTCTGCTGACCACAAAATTAGACATTAATTTGCACAGAATCTAAATTAAGTTGCGAGTTGCCAGATGGTTTATATTGTATACCTGAATACAACATGTTACGCCATGACCGTGTTAACCAAAAAGGAGGAGGCACGTTGTGGTACATTAGTGAACATACTAGTTATCAAGAAATTTCCTACAATGTTCAATTCAAAAATAATTTTGAAGTGCACTGTCTTCAAATACGACCTCGTTATTGTAAGTGCTTTATTGTGACGTCTGTATATAAACCCCCTTCGTCAAGCACGTCAACATTTTTACAATCTTTTGACAAGTTACTGGACATTTTAATTGAAGAGAAATTAGACTTGTTTGTTGCCGGAGACTTTAACATCAATTTACTTGACCATGGAATTTCCAAAGACCTCAAGCATATCACAAGAACCCATGGACTTTTTCAGCATGTAAAATCTCCTACTAGAGTGACACAAATATCCAGCACTTTAATCGACCATATAAACAGCTCGTAATTGGAAAGAGATATAATTTGTGATGTTCTATCGTTTCCTGTTTCTGATCACAACTTAACTGTGATATGCAAAACAAATCACAAAGCTAAATACATTCCCAAAACTCGTGAATACAGGAGTTTTAAAAACGCGGACTGGAAACGTGTTAATAGTGAACTTCAACTAATCGACTGGGATTTTGCTTCTAATACAACCATGAATGATATTTTTAGTAGCTTTGAAACAAAAATCGCAGAAGTGGTGCACCCTCACTCCCAAGATATAAAAATGAGGTTTAATGGAAAACACAGTCCATATTTGACTGACAGTATAATTAAACTTATGCACCAACGAAACAGATCAAAAGCGAAATGCGCCAAACTAAAACGTGATCTTCTACAATTTGAAAATACGAATTGCGACGAGTTTCAAATTAAACAAAAGGAAGTGAATGAACTCTGGACAAGCTATAAACAGTTGCGAAATCAAGTCACACTAGCGATAAAATCTAGTAAATCAAATTTTTCGAAATCGAACTTTGATAACTGCTCTTCGTCTGCCTCACTGTGGGAAGTATACAAAAAAGTGTCAGGTGGACGTGACTCTCTACCACAGATAGAAGCGCTTAAAGTGGACAACACTTTAATTCATGAAAAACAACAAATTGCTCATGAACTAGCAAAAGCATTTGCTATCCCAGCAGCTGATAGCAGCAAGGAAATTTTAGATTTTCAAAACGCAATTAACAGTGAGGACTCAGAAAAAATTACAATCAAGAGTGACGAAATCATATCAGCTGCAAATGGAATGAAAAACAAGTCGTCAAACTCTAACGACATCATTACAGCGTTAATATTTTTTAACTGTATTGCCTCACTAGCAGCACCCACGACAGCGTTATTTAATGAATGTCTACGCCAAAGTATGTTTCCTACGAGTCTAGAATCTGCGTTTATCACTCCAATTTTCAAGAAGGGCGGGAATAAATTAGATCCAAAAAGTTATTGCCCAATCTGTAATTTGCCGTTCTTGGGAAAACTTTTTGAACGTATAATGCACTCAAACATTCTAGAAAAATGTGATTCACAGCTTTTATACAACCAGCATGGATTCCGAAAACATCGCTTATGTCAATCAGCGGTACAACTTGTCACACACAAGATGTTTTCAAAAAAATAGACCTAATGAAAGGTAAAACTGTAGCTGTGTTTATAGATTACTTTAAAGCATTTGACACTGTGCCTTATTTACCACTATTAACAAAGTTAAAACTACAATATAATTTGCAAAGCTCCATGTTAAAGTTATTATGTAGTTATTTTATTAATCGAAAGTTTAAAATATGCTTAGGTACCTACATATCTTGTGAATATCTTTTAAATTGTGGTGTCCCTCAGGGTTCCATATTGGGTCCTACGCTTTTTATCTTGTATATAAATAATATGTGTGCAATTCAATCTCTAATGCAATTTTGTAAATGTGTTTTGTATGCTGACGATGTGGTGCTTTATTTTGACAATGACGACTGTAATGAAATGCTACGCACACTGCAAACGTCACTAGAAAACATAGATATATGGTGCCATGAAAATAATTTACGCATTAATTTTGATAAAACGAAGTTCATGGTTTTTCATAAGGCACAGGACCGCTTGACGCCAGATAACCTTGTTTTATATTGTAATGGTAATGATATTGAGAGAGTTTATCAGTTTCGGTATCTCGGTGTGACCCTTGATTATAATCTTACATTTAAATCTCATTATGAAAACATTAAGAAAAAGGTTTTGTCTAACATTGTAATGCTACCCCGTATTAAGCCATATGTATCATTTGAGATGTTTAAAATATGTTTAAATTCACATCTTTACTCTAACATTGACTACTGTCTTACTACTTGGGCCTGTCAAAACCAAAATGACTATGTCTATCTTCAAGGAAAAATTAATACTTATTTATTCATATTTTTATAAAATTAATTTAAGTGACACAAAAAATCGTTAAAAAGAATTTGTAAGGGTAAATTGTGTATAAGCCCCGCATTTAAGTGTTTTTTACTTGAAAAATGCAATGTGCACTCTGTTTTTGAGCGCATTAAAATGTTTAGTGCTGTGCAACTGTTTAATTACCTAAAACAGTTCGAATTGTGAAAAATTTGATAAACTCTTTAATTATGAATTCAACGTAGTTAATCTTCTTCATAAAAACGCTATCAGGCCAGTTCCTAGCACAAAAACGTGGAAAAGAAGCGTAAAGGCTAGGTTCACAAACTTGTGGAATTCCCTTCCTAATGACCTGCGCGATCTTGAAATGTCCAACTATCGTAGCTGTATATCTACATACCTACTAAATCTTCGACAGCAATCAGTAATATAACGTGTTAAATGTAAACTAGTTAAACCAATGTAATGTGTTAAAATTTATTTAAACATATCTATTTATTTATTATTCTACCTCCTACTATCCCTGATGCTGTCCGGTTTCATAAATCATTTGTTAAATTTGATGTAAACTCTGACAGTTGAATAAAGACAATACAAATACAAATACAAGCCTTGTGGTGAAATATTTAAAATTTCAATTAGACAGTAAAACGTCGCATTTCCAAACATTTTGTTTTTTTCAACCTGTTTTAAAATTATTCTCGGCAATAATTTTCTACATTCTGTTAAGGGATATAATGTCTTAAAATTAAAAAAAGGGAGCCCTTTATCGCATGATTTTCAAATTGCTTTACTGAAACCAATTGCTCAACAACAGGTTTATCAGCTACCTTCTTCATTCATTAACAATATCACAAACAAATTAGAACAAATACTTTTAAAAATTAATATACCTTAACCAAACCCAATAAAATTATATTGCTTTCTATAAACTGAAAAACAAGTTTAATACTAAAGGGTGAAACTCATTGATATATCTGATTATGAGTAAATTACTCCAGTATTTTTACACGTAACTTCTCAAACTAACATTTTCAACAAACAGTCATTTCTACAGGCATGGTCAGCTGGGATCAAGAGTTTATTTTTAATTTTAGATCAGAAGCCAAAGCTTTTATATTCATCTTACGTGTAAAACACCAAAAACAAATGGACAAAATCGATCAACAAGCATTTACATCCATCAAATTAGAACAATCCAAGCATCTTTTTATACCTTATCCAACTTTCAATAAACAGTTTTTTTTGTTAACGCATTCGATGTATTGTATTAGCAATACAACAACAGTAAGCACATAATATCGTACGCTAGTGGAATCTTCAGTGCGGCTCAGTGAAAAGAGAACTCTTGCTATTCATTTGGCCATTCAAAATTTATAGAATACCTAGATAGACGTCATTTTGTTTTATCAACTGATAACTAAAAACCTGGATGTACACCTTAACTGAAGAGAATACAATTTTAAGAACTGAATTATAATATTCAAAAGGTCCCATGTCGTAAACAAATACCGAATGCATCTTGCTCCCTATGCCCTGACCTTTTACCTGAGGACCTCGATAATCTGAAAGAATATTTTCAAAACTTGCAACGTATAAATTACTATCAATTGGACCGTACGCGAATTCGTGACGAACAACTTAAAAACACAAAAACTTAGGCAATACTATTGAAGTCAAAACATGTAATTTTCAAATTCAAAATTCACAATCTAATTCTATACAAATACGTTTCTTAGTTTCAGCGGCACATAGTTGTTCCATTTTCTTTTTGACATCTGATTTGACGTGATCTCCATAAAGACACTAAAGTACGTCAGTCTGAATTACAAAGCCCCAGCTTAACGTCAAATCATGACTTTGGTGCTAAAAGATTCAGAAAGAAGTAAACCACTATGGGCTTTTACACAATACTTGTAAAACATACGGAACAGTGCGGCGGCTACAGCTTACAAACATGGTACCTATCCCATTGCATTTGGTTTTGCAATGTGTTAAAACAGATTTATATGGAATACGACCTTGCACCAAGGCTAGGTATAAATACTAACTTGTAGTAGTAGACCTCTTCTCACAATGGCTAAATTATATCCATGAGGTTGTGACAACACATACAAAATCATTAAATGTTTTAAGCACTTCCTCCAAATTCAAAAGCTCAAACAAAGAAGGGTCTAATAAAACACACCATACACACCAAATTACTTTTATCACTTCTGCAATTACTGGAATATCACGCACATTTTAACTTTACTGTACTATTGAGCCCCAAACATGACCAAGCGGTATCATCAAACTCTTAAAACCACAATACGCTCATAACTAACATTATCACATTTAAAATCTAAGGATCACATAGATACGTTGTTTATCTAAGCGATCGTCAATTAATAACAACTGAATTTAAACTGTAAAACTTTTAGTTGAAACCCGTATTTATCTATTTATGAAAAGAACTACACAACACAACATAGATCTAGAACAACTACTAAATTTATGTTACCAAACAATTAATCAGTAAGCAAAATTCTAGTACCACTAAAAACAATATAATTGATTTTCAATCCAAATTCATGCAATAAAAGAAACGCCGTGGTAAACAAACCTAAAGATTTGTAGTAATTGGAACTCATTCTATCTCAAAATTTTACCCCTCTTTAGACTGACCCCTACAACGTTAAATGCGAAATATCTCATGGCATTTATGAACTAACCTACTTTTGAGACCAACAAATTTGTAGCCGCCAACATATGTATAAACTTAAAGCTTGCATCAAACGTGTAAAAATCAAAACCTACTTTAATCCTCAAAGTTGACAACCACATACTTTACTAACCCGTTTTACAACAGTAATTGGACCTGCAAAAAACCTCCTTTCCATGAAATAAAGAAAAGCAGCCGGATGCAACAGTTTAAAAACACTTATGCTCAATAACTTCACGCTATGTTCGTTTAAAAGCAAAAAAGGTTGCAATTAACTATGTTTCCACAATAAGCATCCTAAATTACTCCAGTATGCCTACTTACGTCACATACCGCGCATGTTGTACTTTAAGAATCTGACCAACCATGACAACTAATTTTACATACCACATACAAACATTCTACGAATCTCCGGTGACAGCTAAATTACATTTTAATTGCAACTAATTGGAATTACATAAATATACTAGAAATAAAATAAATTGCGTAAATTACCAAAAATAAAATTAATGCACAGATAATAAAGAGAATAACTTTTAAAAAAATTCAAATTTGCAATATTTAATATTATTCTAATAACTTGTCATTTGTTTTCTACAAGTCTATTCTACAAGCGTATATCTTACGTTTCAGACACCTTAGAAAGACGAAGCACTAACATATGACAATAACAGGTAAAAAACAAAATATATATATTTTTTGATCACACTGTAACGTACGTAAAAGTTATAGCAAAAATGTTAAGATATTGTCGGTATTAAATGTCACTTTACAATTTCAATTAAAAATAAACTACTGCCAAAATAGCATCAAAATGAAGAATGAGTTCTGAGCTTAAATTACAAATGATTAAAAATATAGCTTGAATAACAATAATAACTTGCAATAAATAAAGTGTAATTTACTTACAATATTCGACGTTCATAACGTTTATATACATCCCGCCCACAGGACGGACAAGTTTCATTACGCAAATGCATTAGCCAAGAGACCTCACATATTTATGACCGCAGGGCAGAACACCTCTTACTAATTGTCCTCGTGAAAAAAGGAATTCAAGAAAAACACACCTCCAAATAAGTACATCGATGGAATATGGATTTGAAGTTTACAGCAAGATATAAAAATCAAATATATTAAAACCTCTAGTGTGCGACTGGTTTTATTATATCCGTGGAATAATTTCACAAGCTACATGCCAGTTTTGTCATTCTCCATATTAAGCGGATGTCTTCGTTAATCAATTTTCTGCTTTTGTTTTTAACTTATTTGTTAAAACAAAACATTGGAATTCCAGTGAATTTAGAAAAACATACTATAACGCAATTATACGCAGTCATCTGAATAATCCACTTCTTGCTATTCCATTTGACTGTTTTTAGAACTTATACAATGGACCGCGTGAATCAGATTTTGAAGCCGCCATGCTTGATAAAAATAAAACTTTTATCAATTCTTTGCTGCCACAATTACCCTTATAATTGCAATTCATTTAAAAGGTTCATAATGGATTTCCATTCGACAGGCTTAACGAGTACACGGCAATGCTGAAGCATTTTGAAGTTAATACTGGAACGTGTCACCACAATTCTGCTGGTCACCGCAAAAGGCTAGCAGTTATTAGCTAGTGCTTTTATAACAAGCTACTTCATCACTTTCTGTCTCCTTGCCGTATAATAGGTCTCATTTTGGACAAAAGCATTGACGTGGTTGGTAAGAAAATGTTTTAAATAAATTATATATTAAATAGTACATACGGGTGTAGAAAGCTGCACGCAGCACTAACTAATCAGCAGTACTAGTGAAGCTGATAGAAACTTGTTTATTCATAGAAGCATTGCTGAAAATAATGCCTTGCTTGATAGTATGAAATGTTTAGATAAATTATGTAATGTTCATGATTTGCCAACTCAACATTTAAATCGCCTTTTGTGTAATCGGTATACCAGCCGCCTTAATGAATTGTTATTAAATTGACTAATTTAATTTGTAATTATGTTTAATTGGAACAATGGAATCAGCTGGGTTATATTTATGTTCATTTTAATAACAGTGTCTTTCATTTTAAAGCTGTACAATTGTATTGAATGAATCTGACACTTGAATAAAGTTCACTCAAACTATCTCAAGCAGATGCCTATTATTTTGTTACAATTTAAATCGTAAGTGCATAAGGTAATTTTAACTGTTTTTACCATACAGATATAACGCGTCTATATTTTAGCTTTTGACATAAACCACTGTTAAAACGTACCATTATCATCTTATAAACAAAAACACAGAACAAAGACATTTACGTTTTGAGCTTTTTCAAAATCAAATTGCTTGCTGACGGCATCGATGAATACTTTAAGTACAATGTGGTTGTACTGATTGCTGATGGCTCTTAGGTTGCACAAAATATATATATGTTTTATATATCTTAAAATTAGACGAGATTTTGTTTAAGTTCACGGTGCTTTGCATCGGCTTGAATTAGCCTATGAAACAACTCTTTCCAAATTTGAAAGCATACAAAATATTGACAAGGTTGACAGGCTCGCATTTTTTATTAGAAGCAAGTCAGGTAAACAAAAGCTAGTTGTACGTTTTGTACTAAAGCTAGTAACATTAAAAGTTTTAAGTTACATCAAATACACCCAATTAGGTATGAAATTTCAAAAAATGTGTCAATTTGTTTCACAATATACAACAATCAATAATGATCATTTGTTTTAGGTAGAATAGTTTACGCAGACGGGCTTACAATGGCCTAGTATCACATTTGAAAGTCGAAGTTAGGGCTATTGCGCACATTACTAATTGGTTAAGTGTTCAAAATGTTCTAGACACTGCAAAAAATTCTGAGTTCCTTACTCAACTTGCATATTTAACAGATATTACAAGCAAAATAGGAAAATCATCTCTAGTTACTCAAACACGAAATTGAAATTTTACTGGACTAACCAAAGTTAGAAAGGGTATTATTTTAGACATCAAATCTTATCCAGTCCCAGACGGTAAGGAATAACAAAACCAAGTAGGCCGCCCCGGTTCAAGCAATAAAAAGGGTGAACCAGATACTAATTAAAGGTTCATCAAACTATACATATTTAAAATTTGTACAGTGGCGTTACTTTATTATCCCTTTATCCAGAAGACGATGGCAACAGCTTGTTTTGTCAGATTTTGAGTTACACCTTACATTTATTCTCGGAAGTAAGAAAAAGCTTTCCAGACATCAAACCAACTAACATATTTCAAGTGTTTAATACTGATTGTTTTGGTGTAATATACGTTGGAGAGCTACACAACGGTCAGAGAAAGATTTTGGCTTTTAAATCTGAATTAAGATATTATACTGATGAATTTGCCTTAAATTTAGATTATAGGCAACTTGTTTATAGTTTGAAGGATTGCAGAGAATTTGAAAATTATTTAAAGGAAGAACCTGTCAAATTCTGGTAATACGTTTGAGCTGGTAATATTTTGTGGAAAGATACAATGCAAAAACAATTAATTCTGTTTAAGTTGTCTTCTAGTAGCAGTGAGGCAGACATAGTTTTCTCTTCGTAATGTTGTTAAAACCACTCGACGCTACAACTTGCATGTTGATGCAGTGGTTGACAGTTATTAGTATCAAGATGAACAGCGAACGAGACAAATCGTGTAAATGCACATACGCAAGAGAGTTCGCTCAAAGATATAGGCTCTTATGTCCGCAGATGAATTCAATGAGTTTTAAATAAAGCATTGCGTCCAATGCACGTGCTTTGAAATTGAGCACTATTAATAATGCTGTTGATATTCTAATTACAGATTCATGTCTGCCGAGTTATCATGATGATACATATTTGTGTCCGGAGTAATATGAATAAAATAGAAAAACCACTAATGCTGCTTGTTGTTTAACATAAATTCGTTTTTATTTATTGTTTTTTCCATAACAATTTGTTTACACGTTAGTAGTAATTCAATTCTCTGCGCTAAAGAGGTTTACATTAGAGTTAAAAATTGATGATTACATTACGGAATAAATGAGAGTTAAAATTGAAAGTTAAAACGTTTTAAATATAAAACGTACTTTAATCACATATTTCACGTGACCTGGAAGTAATTCTACTCTTGAAGCTTCTTTTTAGCTACCGAGCTACGAGTCCCCTCACTCCTCGGCGTTTATTGGCTTACGCCTGTCACGTGGTAGTCACGTGATGGCAGACTTTTTAGTATGTAGATGACTATTCTCTATACCTTGTACTCCTCTTCTCTGCGCATTTGGCAGTAGACTCATCTTCCCTAACCTTTTTACCTGCTCGTACCCTTCGTCTCCCTTTCCTCGACTACTCCATCTATTATTCATTTTGTTCCTTTATTCCTATTTCTATCTCTCAACATGTAGTTAAAATTAAAGTTTCAGTCACTTACGGCTGAAACTCCCGGTGGTGGCAGTACATAATCAATGTATGAAAAAATAAGAGTTAAATAAGGCATAAAAGTAGGAATAAAACTTCTATACCGCACAAGTTGAGAGCATTTAAAATAACTTTCTTACCATGTATGTCAAAGTTCATTTAATTATGTAAATAAATACGTGAATACTTAAATTGATCAACTTCATATGCAGTATTTGTCACACATTGCACAGTGCTAAAATTAAATTAATTTATAGATCTTGGTGTTTAAAACTCCATAATTCACTTCAACTTTGTTTAATTTTCTCTTAAAGCTAGTCACAGAATTGCATAAGCCCAGAACTTTTTGATGTGATTTAATTCTACAATTTTGTGTACTGTAAAAAGGAAATTCAGATTTTAAAAATAATACTTGATTATTGATGCCGCCTACTCTCCTCTGCTCTGTATGCTTTCATCGCAGAGTTTTTCTCTTCGTTGTGCATTAATGCAGCAAACGACCTAATAGGTTATGCATTATGCATGGTTCATGGGAGAGAAAATTATCCAGGCCTGATTGCGTTCAGGCACTTGCATATGAGTTTACAATAATATTATTCCATCCCTGTGCCTCATTCTCATTGCTCCTTAATTATTTGAGGAAGTAGAACAAATAAAAATAATTTTCATTGGATTAATGTTATTGATTGAAACCTTTGCATTGGTTAAATAAAAGCTTCTCGGCTTGTAAACAATACAATGTGTAAACGTAACGTAATGCTGTTTCATCAGCAGTCCTTGGCGTCAATTTCGGGTAACAGTATGTAGATAACTGAAAAATAATTTGACAGCGTGACTGACATGATACTTGAATATTACGATGAATGACTTCTTAGCAGTAGCACTGGGTTATGCATTGAGTTAGCATGGCTTTAGATAGGTTTGAATAAATCGAAAAGTCTAGAAACCATTGTTTGTAATAATAATATTATTACATTTCTACCACAAACTAATCGTACGTGTCTTGTAAAGCCGTGTCAATTTCGAATTTTGAGAAATATATAACGTTATCCTAACTACGTATGCTCTGACACTCTGACTAGCACCTGAAAAATTCAAGATGTGAAGGTCTTTGAATAGCAGCCCCAACCCAGAGAGATATAATAATATATCAATAATATGTAAATGTATTGATTTATCATTTTCGTGCTTACTCATTGCCTGAAGTACGACTTACGGACGCTATAATTATGTATGAAGCTCAGTAGGGCAGAGAAAAGTACTATTTAATTTTTTAATTATTTAATTTGTAGTTTATAAGAGCTCCTTCCTACTCCATAATGTACTCATGCTGCCATTGCAATCCAACGTATATATTCTCCAGCATGTAGTTTACTTTTCAATAGACCAAGGTTTGTTTTTCACCATTGGAAATGAGCTTTCAGTTGAATATTCACACTTCATAAATCCTGCATGTAGTTAAGAAATTCAATGACAACTCTCTACGCAGCCTTACAATGTCGTCTCGTATGACATGCTTAAATTAACAACGTTGCCTGTTTACTTATTTAGGACGTTCGTAGTTCGCCGTCATATAGCTGGTGAAGATGCAATATGGCATAAGTTCAGTTCAGCCGTAAAAGTAATGTGACAAAATTCCATCTACTATGTATTGGTTAAAAGCAATTTGGCACAAGCTCACTACTTTTCAAATTCTGTTATTTTGTGTTTTTGAAATTTTTAGAATTTTTGAAAAATTGGTGGACTTGTGCCAGATTTCGTTGAAGAAAGAAATTGATGGAATGGTGTCAATATGCTTTTAAGGTTTGACTGGGCTTATTCCATACCTTCACCAGCGACATATCGTATATATATCGTATGTATGTATATATCGTATATATTTTTACTTATATCTTTACTCCTATAACAATGAGAGAATACTTCAAACTACATATCTCTAACGGTTGTAGGACATTTTCCTTCCGGAAAATTTCCTCTCGGACATTTTCTCCCCCGCACATTTTCCTCCCCAGGCATACCGAGGACATTTTCCTCCCAGTATCAAAATCACTTCTGTCAAGGAAACAAGTGTATCCATGTTTTGACGAGTGTTTCTTTCCACCAAATTTATGCATTCGAAGACATTCCAGAAAATATGCATTCATAACTAACTGAAGAACTAAAATGCATCTTTTCCCCGGTTTTATGAAATAATAGTTAATAGTTTAGCATTTTATTGAATAAGTTAAGGAAATGCTACTAAACTTGTGTCGTACTTCAGATTAAAATTTTTGCACATTCATGATTACGTTTACACATACAAATTTTGTGGATCGATACACTAGTTTCTTTTAGTGGAGCCATTTTGATACTGGGAGGAAAAGGTCCTCGGTTACGAGTTGGGAGGAAAATGTCCGGGAGTAAATTGTCCGGGGGGGAGGGGTGGGGGAAATGTCCGGGAGGAAAACGTCCGGGAGATAAATGACCGTTTACCGTCTCTAACATGAAAATCTAATTTCTACGTACTTGCAGTGCACAATTAATAATCTGCCTTGAATAATGAGTCATGTGTTTAAAGCATGAATATCAACCCTTTTGCAGGATTTGAAATTACATGTTCCCCTTCAATGCCCTCAGCCTTGACAATCGTCGCTCAGCTCAGTGCCTTCCAACGCTTAGGAATTTTATTAACTAGTATAAACATCATTATTAATAATTGCTGACACTATATTCAGTACCAAAAACTAAGGAGAAAGCTAAACTTACCCTTATTGCAGGCCCTGGCATACTACGATTTACTACAGCAATGGCCCTCTTAACCCCATCCGCAGCTATGCAGTCGAGCCGTGAACAATCTTTATTCACTATTGGGCATTCATAGCAAGCCTTAGACAAAATCCAATAATAATCCAGTGTGAAATTGTAACCACATGTCATTCGTTTTGCTGGATCTGTGGAACATTCTCGAAAACAAGGATGTGACTCAACGTTTTCTGCAACAAAAAATAAATAGAACTAAAGGTTTACCTTGGTATATATAATAGTAGTATATCGTCGGTGAAGGAAAAAATCCGTACCCTTCCACTTATCGATAGAAGCAAATCCGCTTCCTTCCAATTTTCGCTAAAAGCAAAACCGATTCCTTCCTTAACAATATCGATTGAAGGACACGGATTTGCTTTTAGAGAGAATTGGAAGGAAAAGGATTTGATCCTTCACCGACGATATGCATTAGAATCAAAAATAGTTTTCTTTCAAACTGGCCTGTTCATCTGCAAAGCCATATTTCCTGCTAGCTCCAGCCATAAATAATCAGACAAAGAGCTCTGAAAATGGTTTGCTTCTTTTCATTCGTAGGAAAGTGTTATACAATATGGTCCGTCATTTTGCACTTAAGAATTATAATATAGGTAATGTATGTCATACATTTATAGTATTATCCTTAAAAAAATACGATTTTAGTACTTACATCCCAGTTTATATCGATAGTCTCGTTCCGTGTTTTCATTTGAAAATTACATTCCTGTGTAATCTGTTTACTGAGAAATTTTACTGAATACAAGTATTAAGTAGTTATTTTTGTAACCTACCTATGTACTGACATAAAGCTGGATACGGAAATACTGTACAAACCTCAACATATTACACACCATTTTAAAGCTCTTGACGAGTGCATTACGAATCAAGCCTCAAAGATGAAAAATTACATAATCTGTGACGCCAATTTCGGTTTTTCGAAACAAAATCCGGGTTTTTCAAAACTTTTTCGAACCGTTATATCTGTATGTATTTAAGTATGTAGCATTATAGTCTCATGAAACCGTTCACGGTTATCAAGACACTGCGTTACTGTGCGACTGAATAGTATTCAGAGTGAACCATATTAAATGGAGACTCGGTGAATGCACAGCCATTGGTATGAAAGAGGATAGAAAAGAGTAGAAAATCGCCGTAATATATATTGCGGTTGTTAGAAATTGCGATAGTATAGTATGTCAGCTTTGAAAGTATTTGAGATAAATTTCAGGGTCAGGTTTTTGGACATCCCCGGGACTGCGAATACAAGTACTTGGGGGGTCCGACATTTTTAGTTCCTTAGCCGAATTCCCGTTTAACCATAAGGGATTTTCCTACTAAGCGAAAGTTTTAAAATTTATTTTATTTCGAGTAAAAAAATGTCAAGGGCAAGTATTTACAACGTTGTTCAAATATTGAGATTCAATGAAAAAGTCAGTTATTGTAGTCTGTTTTCTTTTAATTTCATTTTGACGCACACAAACACTAATATTATGAAGATTCGAAAAAATATTTTCTTCAGTATTTTTCTGCGCTAAAAAAATTGATGAACTTTCTGTATCATTTTCGTAGATTGAGGTACATTTGGAAGCTAGGGTACACAATATCGCATCAAAAAAAATATATCGCAAATATTGCTATCGCATGTGAAATATATGGCAATTATCGCAAATATCGCAACTTTTTTCCCAAACTATACTATGGTTGTGAAAACAGTGCATAACTATTTAAATTATGACAGAACTACATGAATATACACAATTTCTCAAAGTTTATTCGGTGGCACAGAAAATCTTTTAATTTAAAATCATTTTTGATTTAGAGTTTTAAAACTAACTAAAAAACTAGTTAAAAGTAGGTACAGTGAAGCTCCAAATAATTCCTGGGGAAAGTTAGTTACGTCAAGCTTTGCATTAGACCCAGGAGTAATTAGAAACTAGAGTATAAGCAAGAGTATAAGCAACAAAAGACTCTCCATTTGATTCACTGCTAATTTGCCCCGGAAATTATTTGAGCCTTTACGGTACTTTCATTTAAAAGGCTAAAGTGGACGTTAGTTTTGTTGGCAGCTGGGAGCAAACTAAAACAACTAGATGAAAACGAAAATTTTAAGGCATAATTGAAGGCAAGAACAAAGAAAATAATAAAAATAGAAGAGACCGCGCAGCAACCTCTTGAGCTCGGTAAGTAATTTTAATGCTATTGTGCCTCATGAAAACGACGAAGACCCTTAAGCCTAAGGTATGTACATAGAATCGCTTTGCTGTCAAAGTATGTTAGAAAATACTGGTAAATTATATAGATAAGCAGTAAAAATTGTCGTTTCCATGTGCTTCGCTATATTTTATTGTCTTTTTTTTAAATTTTAGCTTAAACGTCTAGCTAAAAATTACTATGTGATATTTGAGATATAACATTTTATATCGCATTCGTGAAAATTTTGCGATATTTGAGATATTCGTATCTCATATCGCATCGCATTGCGTACCCTTTTTGGAACTGACAGGGATTCTTCTTCTTGGGTAAATCTTTTTCGTTCAATGAGGTTACTCTATTTGGTTTTGATTTTACTTTAATCGGTAATGATTTATTTATTTTGAATCAGTACTTGTATTAGCAGTAAAATATTTAATTCAAGTGGCCCAACATAAAATTATTTTAATTGGCAATGATATTTACTTTTAACAATTTTATTTTAATTGGCAATGATAATTATTTTTTTAAATATTTATTTTATATACATATTTATACAACGTACATATTTGGATATATATATACTTCCAACATTAACTTTGGCTGGCCTTCCTCGACACATGAATAGGTGTGAAGCAGATCTTACATTCGGGCCAAAAGTATGTTAAACGTTAACCACTGACCCCAACACCCCAACTACAATCATGGGGTACCCCTGATAATTTAACTTGTGTGTCACATCGCACATGTCACATTGAAGAAGCAATTTGGTAGTCTAAAAAATTTAAAAATACGCAGATGCGTATCGTTCTTATTACTTGGTAGTACACTACTAACAACATAGGCAATATTTCCATCTTCTGGCAAACTAGAGTTTTGCTCCACCCGCTCCTTTAGCTCTCTTATACTCATCCCACTGTCTGGTGTATTCTTTTTTTCTCTTGCAACAAA
>JAQFZE010001709.1:0-16837 GCA_034695245.1 Dicyrtomina saundersi | reverse complement strand
TTTAACTCAAGTAGGCGGGTTACTGGTGTGATACTTTGCCAAATTTGAGCCTTGATGCAAAATTAACCATTTGTCAGTCAATATTCTATGTGGGAGCAATTATTGGAGGAATTATCATCGGACAAGTAGCAGACAAGTAAACCAATATTTCATAACTTCCAGCAGTGTTCCCAAACTTTCAATGATCTGCATCTGAAATATTAAAATTAAAATTAATGTAGTTGGCAGATTTTTAAGATTTAATCATTAGTTAGTATCGAGAGATATAATTAATAACATAAGTAATCGAGCCAAAGTATCATCAAAATCTTTGTATTTTCAGCTACGGAAGAGTACCAGCTTTAGTTTCCGCAAATTTACTTGGATTAGTCGGTGGAGCCCTAAGTGTTTCAACCACAAATTTCTACTGGTTCTGTGTCTTTAGATTCATAGCTGGAATGTCATTTGATAATTGCTTCACTATGATTTACATTTTAGGTGTGTTTATATAAATATAATTTCAAGTGTTATAAACAAAATCAAAATTTTAATTTAAAACGTGAGATATAGAAATATGATTCGAAGGCACATATTACATGTTCCTTTTGAACATATTTTAGCAGTGGACGAAACTTTTCAAAATGGGTACATATTTAAATAAGCGGATTTTTAATTTCCAAAAATCGTATATTTTTGTAAATACAAATAGATTTTTGTAAATATAAATAGATTACGAAAATTCGAACATTTTGGAAAGGACGCTCTGGTGGGAATGACATTTTAATTGTGTGTTATTATGGATGTATGAATGTATGTATCTAGTATGTGTAATAATTACAAATTTTTGTTTTTGTTTTCTTTAGTCTTGGAATATGTAGGACCTTCTTATAGAACACTTGTGGCTAATTTGTCCATTGCTGTATTTTATACAATGGGAACAGTGAGCATTCCTGGATTATTTGTACTTATTAAAGACTGGAGGTGGTTTGGCCTTGCAATAAGCTTACCTATGCTGCTCACCCTTGTAGCTATTTTTGTGGTTCCTGAAAGTGCTCGGTAAATAATGCTAAATATATTCTTCTTATTGTTTACGTTTACGCTCAACAGAAAAAGGAACAGAACCAATCTAAAATTTGAATTTGACAAAAAGCAATAGTTGAATCCATAAATTTAGCCGAATTAGACATTGATTTCACTAGAAAAGTCAACAATTGTCAGCTCTAAGGTTCTCGCTTTCAACTTTAACAATGTTTAAGTCTGAAATCGAGATCCTTAAGGCTAACAATTGTTAAGTTTTCTAGGGAAATCAACGTCTAGCAAGCTCTCTCCTAATTGTTTTTACATTTAATAGATGGCTAGTGTCTAGAGGTAGAATAAAGGAGGCTTCAAATATTCTTCGGAGTTTTGGAAAAATGAATGGGAAACATGTGGAGGAGAAACTGTTTACTGAATTCGAAGTGAGTGTTTCTTTTTTCGTAATTCTTGCTATTAGTTTCCAATTCATATCATTAACATTGAACATTGAAACTAAATACCAAAAAAAGATTATCAATGCCATCTTTCACTTCAGGAAACTAGTCAAGAAATGTTTGAGGAGCTCTCAAAAGAAAAGCCGGTGTCCTTACTTGAAGCATTGAAACGACCAAAAATTTGTAAAAACTTTATTCTACTTACAATAATTTGGTAAGTACCGAATTTCTTTCAACATTTTCAATAATCTTGACCAATGGTGTAGAATAACTTAATTTGATAAAAATATAAATTTAAATACAGGTCCCTTATTGCTCTAATGTACGACGGACATTCCAGGAACGTTTTGAATCTCGGATCAAATGTTTTTATTATGTTTGCCGTTGCGAGTAGTTTAGAATTACCAGCTGATTTGATTTTAGTTTTCTTTTTGGACATCATTGGTCGGCGTTGGTTAGCATTTGGTTCTCTATTCTTAGCTGCCACCTTCAGCTTGATTTCCGCCGTCCCCGCCATTGCAATGAGTATAATAATTAAGACTATAATATATCCTTTCACTACTATTAACTATTATTATCAGTGCCCATATGCCAATGCTATGTCAGTGGAAATTCCGCATATTTTGAAAGCCAAATTTTTGTGTGTGTGAAAATTTCATTGTAGATGGTTCGACACTCCTTATTTTTGCCTTGATAAGTCGATTCTGGGTCAATGTTTCGTTCAATATTGGACTCCAGTATGCGGCTGAATTGCTTCCAACAGTTATTCGAGCTCAAGGAGTTAATTTTATACATATAATGGGATATGTGGCATCAATTATTTCACCGTTTATTGCATCTATTGTAAGTTTTATCTTTCCAACCTTTAAAAAAAACTATTTTTATTTTCGACTGTTTATTGTTTACTCCTTATTTCCGAGAGTTAAGGAAACCTTTTGTATTATTCTCTGTGTTCTCTGTGACCTTCATTCGTCCACATACCCTACTGTCCATTGAACTTTCACATTCAGAATTCTCTGAGGTGAGAATAATTAAGAGTACACTGCAGTCAACAGTGAGAGTGCAGCTAGTGTTCTATAGTTAGTTTCTGCCGCTCTTGAAAACTTATTGTTAGCTCGAATATATAAATTGTGGCTGGCTGCGTTTTGGACATGTTGACTGTCGTCAGGAAATCATGAGATGCGTTACTAACATTGATGAATGTGTTTTGATTTATTTCCCATCTGTGTCTGTGTGTGTGTGTGTGTGTGTGCAGGGACGAGAGAATGTATCTTTGTCACTCACCATTCTTGGCGGTTGTTCACTCGTGGCTGCCATTTGCGCTCTCTTCTTGCCTGAGACGCTCGGTGAAGACTTACCCAATACTCTAGAGGACGGGGAAAGTTTTGGCAAGCATCAATCTTTCTGGAACTGCCCAATGTGTACCAAGTATGCTCCTCACATCCTTGAAGGGTCTTATTATGTTTTATTTATTTCAAGCTGTTCTTTTTTTTTAAAGAAATTACTGGCTTTGTATTTGTATCGTGTCTACTTTTTAAAAACTAGAAATGTAAACCGCAATATATCGTATCAGAAATGTCATAATGATCAAATATTTTTATGAGATATTTAATTTTTTAATTTGTAGACCAAGGGAACCAGAGGAGGAGCCTATTACACGGGTTGACCCAACTCCAGCTGTCACTTTGAGAAATAATATGAGAGCATCACTCCGTGGGGAAGGCTTTAGGTCCAGTCTTCTTGTTCGCCACAGCGTTTTACGGAAGCCTGTTGTGCTGAATCCTAGTCCTGCCCATGAATTACACAACCTACGCAGAGTGAATACTGTACGCTGATTAGTGGTGATTTATGTATTAGGATTGAAAGGTTCCCTTCCTTCATTCAGTTTTCTTAAAGTTTTAATTATTTTCTAAATTGCAAAGGTATCAGTAAGAAATTAGGTAGGTAGGTACATACTTTTCTGACCACTACTAAAACTGACGTACATTCTATGGTGAGATTAATTGCACAAATGTGGACAAAAGCAATTCCAAATTCACCTGGCTAATGACATACGTAATGTGAGGGACTTGTTCACATTACTTGGACTGTAATCTGAATATGTAACTGAAATTCGCCCTATGAAAATTACAAAAGCAGTGCGGTAGATATAGTTACCTCGAATCTATAACTATGCCCTATTTTTGGATTTTTATTTGTAAAGGATAATTAATTAAACCACAGTATGCATCAAGTATTTGAAGATTGTCTAGTCTTGTTCTTGCTTATTGTACGATGTTAAGATAGTCCCTGTTCAAATGTTATTATTAGTACTTCTTTTTGTAATTCATTCATATACACAGGAACAGCCTTGGAGAAATTCTAGAATCCTTAGCATACATAAGAGGGTAGGTTTCGTTCAAAACAATTTCACAAATTATGTATACTTACTTATTGTATAGTAAACAAGTATGTAGGTTTACAGTCACTGTTAATTTAAGTAATTATGGTTGTCTTCTTATTGCTATGCACGCTACAACGTACGCACTTTGGTTACGTATTGCCCGCGATTGAGCATGCAATTAGCAACTAAATTCAACATTCAAGCCAAAAAATTTGTGTAGAATGAGTAAAATAGCAATTTGCCTTATTTAAAAAAAAATGAAACATTCTGATTAAATAATCAAATTTGATAAAAGGTTTCTAAAACCATACTGAAAGGGCTAAATATCATTATGTTTTTTTTTGAAATGGTAAATTAAACTTCCCTGTAAAAATTTTGTATAGGCCATAACATGAATTTTTAGATGCAGTATTTCTGTTTAAATGAAAATAGTAAAACTTTCATGACACATAAAATGTCACGTGTCTCGGAACCCAGCACTAACAATGATTGCACAATAGGCTGCGCACCAAAGAGCGTATACGATCTATGTGTTTTAGAATTATATTAAATTAAATTACACTGATACTTATGATGATTAGTACCATTCGTCTCAATCCTATAGAGTCAAAGTGTTGTGAGAGTAATAGACAAATAAGGGAGATGACATTGTGTAGCGTAGTATTGTATTGTGTTAAGTAGTATTATTACTTGTGCTAAAAGATGTTCTTATTTGTGAAATGCATTTTTCTGAGTAAGTACTTTGTATTTTATTTGAGCTAACATTTCCTTTAACATGAATTTGGCTTAATGTGTACATCAACATGAGCATCCTTCATCCTTCCTGAGTTTCCATCAGTCTGATGAGGAAGGCACAAGATTGCGTTAAACTAGAACGGCATTGAGCAATTGAGCATAATAAATAAAGTCAGTTTGCTGACAGAAAATTTTAAGATTATTCCGGCAATTCATCTTCTCAAGTGTTTTATATCTTGTATCATGTATATATAAATATAAATAAAAGACGTGGGGTGAGACGGAAGTGCCGGTTGCCAGTGAGAGAGTGCGGGAGAATATGAGACGTAGCCGGCGCCGTAATTTAGCATACCGTAGCGGAGTACCTTGTTGTCGTCGACTATTTTTAAACATGTGCCATCTTCCACGATTCTAAAATATACCTTACTATGCAATTGTCAAAATTCAAATATAGTAAAGCGTCTTGATGGGTACTATTAAGTTTTAACATTTTAAAATACTTTTTCCGGTTTCAAGACCAAATAATAATTGTTATATACTTTTTCGTAATGTTTTTCAAGGGGCGCTTAAATAAAGACAAATTGAATCGAGTTAATGTCGTCATTACAGGCAGAAGGCTATGCAATGTTTGTACTGTAGGGCTTATAATGTATTGTGTAATTTACTTTGTCTAAAGTAACCACGTGTCAAGTATCTTTTTATGCCTGACTTCCCACTATATACCCATCATCGTTTTACACTATTACATAATCAGCTGCATCTACAATAACAGTAATATGCAAATTTTGAACAAGTGCTTTTTTTTAAACTTGGAAAAGGTGAGCACCGAAAGGTCATAAAAAAGTGAGAAATTTTACAGATATTATGTAGGCTGTAATTGTCGTGGAGGAGACATACGTTGTTTCATCTTGACATTTAAATCTCCAGTGAAGGTGACATCTGCTAGTTTGGTAAAGTGAGAAGGTATACGAGAATTGTTCCGCCTGAAAGCAGTATCAGAATTTGGAGCGGAGTCAGTCGTCATTAAGTATAGTGGTAGTCGTTGTCGTTGGTAGTTTTCTTGAATAAAATTGCATCTTCTCCGTCACGCTCCAGTTTAATCGTCCGATTAGAGAGGTACTTACAAGTAGTTGAATTTTTGACACATGAAAATGTGCCCATTTTTTAAAGTGGAGTCTACGGAACATGTAATATTACGTTGTTTATCTGTATACATGCATATTTCCTGGAGGTAGTAGATTCTATATAGAAACCCATGAGAAAAATATTTGAGTTCTCGAAAATAAAAATAAAACTATATACTATTTAAAAAATTAAAAGTAACAGAAACATTTTGCTTTTTACTGTTTTTCATTCTTTATGCTTTAAAGAACCGGGAATGCAAAATGTGGGCTTAATACATACGTTGATTGGTATCGGGGTAATCCCAGTTTTGCACTAAACATAAATTACCCCGTCCCCTCCTATAACTACAACCTACAACCCTCTAAAATTAAAAATAATTCTTAAAACAATTTACAGCGCCCAATTCAAAAACATTTCGAATGAACTTGGTTTATAGTGTCCAAAAGCCTTTCTATTTTAAGAATATTTTCTCTAGACTACTCGACCTTCAGCTAATTAAGGAATGCAGGAAATATTTGATTTTTGTAACGGTATAGAAAATAATACTGCCATAAAATATTCTAAATGTGTAGCCGCAAAGGGATACGGCGTATTTTGCCAGTAGTTAGTAATAGTAATGAAGTCGCACATTTATTCAATGGCTTTATTCGCATCCAAACACTCCATTTCCCGTTGAGTTGAGGTCATCCATGACCCTAGCAATGGACTTTAATGTGAGAATGTTCACAAAATGTCATTACTTAAGCTTTGACTCCATGATGGTCTGTCCGTGCATAATACTGCATGTCTAATTCTGCGAACCACTCGCTTTCACTATACATACTTAAATATCTTCCGGAGTATTCTGCCTTTGATGTAGATGCTGGCTTTGACAATGTGGCTGATTAAAATATGTAGTTGTCATAATTAATTAGAAGTCATATGAGTTTATTTCCTGGGACACTGTCGTCGCCGTCATCCTATAGAACATTTGACAGCTTTGACTCGCCGCGATGAGAATGTTGGCAACGTTTATTATATAGAGAGGTTGAGATAGTCGACCATTTTCACATATTAGATAATGTCGAAGTGAAATTGGAATTCGTTGTGTGTACTGTGTCGTGTCGTAGATCCAGCCCGCATTGCCAGCAGTATTAATATTATTATTATGATATATTATATGACATGGACAATTTGTGAGGGGAGAATGACGTCAGAGGGTATTTATGAATGTGGCTGCATTCAAAATATAAAATATATATAGAAGACGCAGAAAGAGAGGGAATTGCCTCTGCCAGGATGAATCCTCATGCTACGTTACTGATCATGATCCTGATTACGATTTTGAATAGCGACTGCGAATGGTGAGTACGGAATACGGAATACAGAATACGGGGACACACCATATTATATTTGTAGTTAAAATATCCTAAATGAATAGAGCATCTTCAATTTGGTGTGCTTGTTCTCCGCTCACGCTCTCTCCTTTGACGAGTGAGATTGTCTCATCAGACTCTCTGAATGAGATTGGTAATGGAAATGTAATGAGTTTGAAGTATATAGGATTATAGAATTTTGGAATTAGAAAATCTGGAAGCGTCCCCTCGCCTGTCACCCAAGCTAATTCCCGGTAATAATGCGCTCACTCCAAGAGCATACAAAATCTTTTGAAGATAGGTGCACAGGAAGCGGAGAATGAAGGAGGGAGATAGAGACTAATACTAATTGATTACAATAACGCGCCATACCTGCGCCGAAATTCAGCTAATATAATTGACAAGCATCTCATACATAAACATCTTGAGGAGTTGTTTCGCAAAACTGGTACTGGTCAAGTTCATTTTTTTTTAAATGAGATTATTTGCGTTGCGTGTGCTATTCAACTAGATACTGTGTTTAATGGTAAAGGTCAAAGTTCTACCAAAGTAATTTTTTTTTAAATAGCTAAAATTTTGTTTTTCGGCAAAACGGGATAAGTCCACCCAAAACATGCATTTCTGATTTAATTTTCTGGTTTATGAGCGTTTTCGTAGTTTGTAGAAGACAATTGCCGTGCGTAAATTATTTTATGCAAGAAAGTACAAAAAAGTTTGGCTTCACTCTTTACGATTAAAATTTCATCTCACGGACTTTTGACTCCACGTTAAGTTATTGATTTTAAAGCAAAACGGAAAAAGTCCTCAAATTTCAATTTTTGAAAATTTTCTAAAAAATTCCAGAGTCAGTCGAGATTTACAAAACTGCTTTTAATAAGGCTTCGTCAGTTACAGTACCTGCAGAACAAAATTGATTTCAAGAAAATAATCCTGTCGCATTTTATTCATTATTCGTTGTTTCTGTAAAATTGGCTTTGATGAACTTGACCCGTTTTGCCAAACAACACTTCATAATATACTGACTCTCACTTTAACTTTGACAGCTCTGTGTGAGTGGAGGGAATGGAACAGTCCTGTCTCTGTCTCCCGCCGTATGATTTTCATAATCATAATAATGCTGATAATATTAGAGCTGTCATTAATTTCCACTTTGACTTGGACAATAATGGAAGTATGTATCTCTCTGTCTCTCCGTCTCTCCATCTCTGAATGTATCTACATTGAAATGAAATGAAATGAATGAAGCTCCTTTGATGTTTTCAATGCTGACAAGAGCGCACACATGCTGAGCTCAACATAATAATATGCATTCAACTTGCTCCCCCTCTGTCATTTCCAACACTGAAAGGAATCTAATATAATCGAGACCGAATTCGGCTCCGGAGCCGACACCGACACCGACACCGCTCGCTCGGTCGTCGTTTAAGACTTGCCCGGCTCTTCCTAGCTTCCTCTGTGTCATTCCTCAAGGTCAATAGTCAATGCAAATGTTGTTCTTGTTTGTACATGTATCGCGGAATAATCTTGGCGGCGTTGCTGACTTCTTCCTCTTCTTCTTTTTTTATGTAATATTCTTGATTCTGTTTTCGCTCTATAAGTCCTATACTTACGTTGGTATTGCTTGCTCTATGGCTTTAATCTATAATCTACATACTGTAAATATTAAGTGCATATATATGCTCCATCTTCCACATAGCTTCAATTTTCAATGGAAATGGAAATGGCTCTCACAATTTCTGTCTTGTATGGTTGGTTCTTGGAAGAGTTGTTATTTCTTATTTGGCCTCCACATTTTATTTTGGTAGACGGAACTGACGATAGTCAGAAGAGACAAAAAGATATGATGATCATAAAATACTAAAACTTAATCAAAGTCCAGAGTGTTCCCTACATAAATCTTTTGTGTGAGCCGTCTATAACACTGAAGATAGTTTATACGGGCCAAGTACATCTCCGGACTGGGAACGGGAAAAATGCCTCATATAAAAATGTAATAGAAAAAATAGACAATGACATTCATTTCACTCATCCGCTCTGTACATCATTCATTATTCCTCCGGGACAATATTGTCATGTAGAAAGAGAGAGAGGGAGGGACAGAATGAGTGTACCGGGACCGGAACCGGGACCGGGGCTGGGACCGGGACCGGGAAGCCGGTGTGTGGGCTTCTATGTAAATAAGTCGGACTAGTTTGCGAGTCATAAAATAAAAAATACAAAGCTCCAGTACCAACAGCAAGACCAACACCAACACCAACTAATCAACCGTACCGTGTACCGTGTAGAAAAGGGTATAATTCCGTATTTTGTATTCCGTCCTCAAAATTGAGACATGTCTTACATAATCTAGAAGGTATTCAAAATTTAAATACAAAAATCCTTTCCGTGAATAGATTATAGTACAGTTGTGTAGACATAGACATCCCCGACCACGACAAAAAAAGAGCTATATTGATTGTGTGGAATTTTGTTGCAATTGGCATTGACATTGGAATTGGGTTTTCCGTAATTTTTTCAAAATCCCAAATTGTCAAAATAATGAACAGAGAGTTTTTTTTTGCCAAAAGTGTAATGGGTCTAGAGAGGTGATTGATTGAAGAAATTAAAGTAATATATATGTAGAGGAGTTTGGACGTAAACATGGGGATTATTCTGCCAAGGAATTTATTCCACACCCCCTGCTGCGCAAAAGAATTAATGGATACGTACAGCACAGCGATGTAGAAGTTGGAAGTAGGCATAGAGAATAATATACATGAAGGAAGGGAAGCATAATAAATGGAAAAGTCTCTATTACACTATCAGATCAGCATGTAGCCATTGTTATCTGTATGCATGTAATGAAGCTCTCGTTGCAGTCAATATGTATGTACCTAATGCAGCAGATTATTTTTTTTCTGCCCCTTTTATTTCCATATAATTATATATGCTACATATATATATATTTGTGGTCCTGACTATAGACACTATAGGCACTATAGACACTATAGTCCCTAATAGTAGTAGTGTCGGTCGGGGATGGTAAAAAAATTTGCAATGGTCGAAGGTTATCTTTGTTGACTGGACTGGAATTGGAAACTCATTTTTTGCCAGCCTCTCTCTCTCTCACACTCTCTTCCCAAACGCAAACCCAATCCCATCCCAACTGAACTTCACCGTTTCCCCTAACCTTTACCCTTAGGGGTCGTCCAAAAATGACTTCATGAGTAGGGTCAATGGGTCTCTTTGGATACGCAATGCTTAGGCTGATGACAAGGGTGCGGCGGATAGGCTCCTAGAAATCCGGATATTTCAATGACATCATTTATGGAGAATCCCTTACCAGTTTTTCTACGTCTTAATTTCGTCGTCATTCAAATCCGTATCCAATCCAAGATACGTTCTGTGCATCAAGATTGAAGTTGAAGGAATTCCTCGCTTATCTTCGTTGTCCAGGTCGCAGACAGTTCACACAGCTATTCTTCTTCATCTGTGGAATGTAAATAGTAAATAGTAAATATAAATGTGATGATGGTGTGTGGTGAGTGTGAGAAGGTGCCCACATGTTTCCTGAGTCTATACTGAACAGTATTATATTGTACCGTAGAATGTGCAGATATTTGAATTTGACCATAGTTCTCTCTGCTATTTATTCTTTATTCTCCTTATCGCTTTTTTTTCTTCCGTCGTACTGTGTGTGTATGTAGATATTCTCGTAATTTCGAAGCATCTCCGTACTTCGTCTATATTACTCATCTATATCAGCCTCTATCCTCTACACATGCTTGAAATGTTTTCATACTTTTGTATGTCTGGAACTGTCACGCAAAACAGGTTTTCTCTCTCTCTCTCTCTCTCAGTCAATGTAGACAGTCTATCCGTAGAATCTTGTATGCAGAAATGAGATGTCATCCTTCAGTAAGTTATGTTGAATAAAGCTGACGATGAGCGCTTTTATGATGACTACCAACAACACACATACATAGCTATAGAGAAGAAGCCCGGAGGAAAAAAGGAAGAAGCTCCACATCAATATCAACATCAACATCAACTTGAACATTTTTCAAAAAATTCTTTTTTTCTCATACATGTTTCTTAGAATAGATATACAGACAGCAAAGAATTGAATAAGGCTCACTCAAACACTATAATGCCCATGTTCATACTTATGTGCACACTTGAAAAGTGAGAAACAAATAGCTTAGTCATCAGATGAAGGATGAACATGAGAGCCGCTCCCGCGGGGAATTCTTGACGTAATGAAGGCGTTCAAGCTGAAGCTGATAGCCATAAAACATTGTTTACGAAAAACGAGAAGGAAATGTGTAAATATACAGTTTGAGTATTCTCTCGGTGCTGGTGCGGGAACATGTACACACAGTTCCCTTGAAAATTCCGAAAAGAAAACAATTTTCCCCAACATTCTCCATCTCGAGCAATTGCTGTATATATTATAGGTACTGGCACTACATATGGATATGAAGTGCTAAGGAGCTCCAAATATCCTATGTACCTACCTACCTACCTATGTACTATGTACAGAAAAAATAAGTAAGTTTTTTTTTGGATTTATGAAAGTGAAGGGAAATATAAATATATATATAAATTCCTTCATCGATTCGTGAGGAGGACTACAATAAGCGACGACGAGACATCCAGCCAAGCGGTGGCCGTGGCAATGGCCATGGTATGGTGGGAGCCAATGCCATACAACGTATGTACGGATTCCCATATGTGAGGAGGACTATAGGAGAGATATCGCACCGAGATACTCGATCTCCGTGTCTCCACCTCCAGCACCACAAGACGGAGTAGAAAATGGAGCAGGGAATTCCTTAAGAATTTTCATCCTACATTACTCGGAACTTTCTTGCGAAACGACGCGAGGAGTGTGTGTGTGTATTGCTCAAAATTGGATTCTCCGACTTCTCATAAACTTGTCAAGTTCGAACAGGTGGAAGTTGTGAGTAAACAGAGGAAAGAGCGTACACAAGAAAAATCTGACAACAAAATACAACGAGGAGAGAAGTGAAGGCCTTCTTCTTTGGGGGAATGAAAGGGGGAAAAGTAAGTGTAAAAGGAAAGGAGGGCATTATATTAAAATTATGTGAAAGTGTAAACTCACAGGCTGTAGCCCGTCGACTGTAGACTGTAGACTGTGGACGCAGTCCGTAACGTAGCGTGCTCTGTAATGTTGACTGAGTAGACCTCAGACGCAAATGTTAGAGCTATATATAGCGCTAATGGATACGACTCATGTATGTATATAACTTCCATTTCCATCCGAACGAAACTTGCACACATTTGGCTTGACTAAAATGTAAATGCAGATTTGAAGAGGTAATCGGAGGCATCCTTCGTGCTATATGCGTTCCCTCGAAAGAAATCCAATTTCCCTTTTGAACCCCAAAGAATGATCCACATAATGTTCGGAAGAAGGCTCACTGCCTTCGTAGTACTCCTCTCCTTCCACTTACTAACACTCCAAGACTTGAAAACTACAACTTACGAGGGCCATAATATAACATTATTCGCTATTATTCCCATGTACATAGATGGAGATAGTCAATCCATAGCGCTACTATAGGTACTCTGACGTATGTAGCCAATGTGAAATTGGATGCACCTTGAGGACCCAGAGACCGCACACGAGAACCTCCTCCTGGAGTCTCTCTGCTCCTTCATCCACTGTAACTCTTGAGTCTCAGTGGAAAGTCGGAACAAAGATGATGATGATCTCTCAGAAGGGACACACACAAAGAGATACATCCCTCCCATCCTCCCATCCATTTCCATTATTTGGAGCCGGGACAAAGGGAGGTGAGCGTAAAAGTTAGTGAAAGGAGTAAATAAACGGGAGTCATGAATGCCAAGTTTCATTTCCCAATGATAAGATCTCATCTTGCGGTCGTCGTAGTCCTGGAGATGCTCTTGTAGTTTAGTTGTGAACTTTGTAGTTGTTGCAATACAAATAACATGGGAGCCTCTGTATGCATAGAAAGAGAAGGGAACTCAACGTGTGTATGAGTGGGAAGAAATTTATGGGATGTGCTTATTCCAAATTTTTGTAGCACTATTATTGCTATTGCTATTGCTATTGCCTACTACTCCTATTGCTTCTCCTACTCCAATTACTAAGTATTACCCCTGAAGACGTGGAGGTTGGGACCGACGGGAGCGCCTTTAATCTAAAATTCATAGATGATTGAATTGAAAGTCAGCATTAGGGGAGAAAAAAAGGAGTACGGTATAATATTTCAAGGCTGCACGAATGCGAATACCAATACGAATAGGAACAAAATACAGAGAGAAGAAAAAGAACAAGTATAAATGGGATTTTTTTGCAAACTTTTTCCTCCAATTTCCCTTTTATTCCTGATAAAAAGTTGCTCTGTATAATATGTATATAAAAGGGCAATAATGCCTAATGTACGTATACTAGCGTGTAAGGTGGTTGGGTTTAATTTGGTTATGCTTTTGGTTTCGGGTTATTTGGTGAGTGCCTATACCTTACCTCCTATATTTATATTTGTATTGTGGATGGGTCGTCTTTTTGTATTGAGCCGAGTCAAAAGACTTTCTTGTTTCCCCATCTCATACATCTCTCCACAAGATGATGTTTACTACAAACAAATACGTATCTAGACTATCTACTGTCCACATTTCTCAGTCTCCGTCTAGCATATAGGAAGTACCTCACACACTCACATACATCTACTACTACAAAAATAGGACAAAAAACATGGTCTGCCTTACAGGCTTCCTTTCTGCCTTTTCTTTTCCTTGGCCTTTGGCTTCAAGATTTTTTTAAAAAGTTTTGCAGATGAAGCCAAGTTTCTCTGTGAGTTCTCGCAGTGTTTTTTGAGGAAGGCATAGTAGTGAGTAGTGACCTTGCCTATGGATCTGGAGCTGGACCTGTAGCGTGTTTTTCCTCATCTCCTTCCTCGAATGTACAGACACACAATGCATGGGATCCTCTCTATATTATGCACATACGACTTCCCGAACTAATTCACATTTTGGTTTACGAGGGAGGAGAAGCGAGTCGTGGAAAAAGAAGGATGGTCAACACGTGCATGCCATGCACTTTAGATTTTTAGAAGTCATTCGGACGACGGATGAGGATGCGAATGAAAATATATTAGCCTTTTTAAAGAGGGAGAGTAGCTTCATTTTTGCCCAGCTGGAAGGAGTCAACGTCGCGACCTTTCAAAGATTTTCATATAATATTATATTATCTCTTTCTTGAGCAACTCTCTCATTTAAAACGATCCGAGGCTTCGTGTACAAATGATGGCTAAGCCTTGTCGTTGTATATTTTTTCCATTTAAAAATTTCTTCCATCCTTTCTTAAAAGCTCAAGTTCAAGACCATCATTCAGAGAAGTTTCCATTTTTATTTGCAAGCCATATAGACTTAGACTTCCCCACCATTCCTCATGCTATATATATATATGTTATATGTAATGGTGGTACTTTTATTAGGCACATTATCCATTACAGTCCCGAGAAGCTACATGTACGCGCTGTGTCCGGTGGCCCTGATTGTTTTTATAGGAGGCCGTCTCCGTTCTCCGTCTTCCATGAAAACATTTTTCTGATTGTATAGTTTATCTTTTGCAGGAAGGAAATCAGATTGAGGCTCTCTGTCTGATGTGGACGTGCTGTAATTCGATAATCTGGTAGAAGAAGTATGTACTTTGCTAAAATATAATTTCGTATTCCATTTTCTTGAAATTGTCTGTGGGCTTTTGTTGTGTGGGGAGTTGGGATTTGGAAGAGCGTGAAAGTGAGAGTGGCGTATGAGTTGTAGAAAAGTGCGACTGTATTTATTTCTTTGCATTTCGTTTCTTTCTTGGAAGCTGGGAGCGCATCTCTCTCAACGATGAAACTATAAGTTACAATTACCCTCCATAATTTTCGCCTCTCTCTCTCTCTCTCTCTGAAGTCCCTGTCGACAGAAAGTGTAAAAAAAGTAAGAGAAACGCTCTTTGTGTGTCGGTGTAAGTGCCGCATATCTCACTCAATCACCGTTTCATTTCCCTGCTGTTGAGCACTTTACTACACTGCGAATTGGGGACGTTGATATGGATAAGGGTGTGTGTAGCTACTCAAGTTTGATTGTCACTCATTGGCAGCTAGTGTAGGGAATAGACAGGACATATAAGAGTAGATTTTATCAGGTAATGTATCTACTACTATCTCCTCAAGACTCCGAGTTTCTTCTCACGGGTAGTTTGGCTCCGTTAAATTTGGTCATTAGAGGAAAAGTTTTAGCGGAATTCTGAAATTCCGAATTTGTGATTCCCATCTCTTCCCAGAGTTCCCAGCCAAGCCAACCAACGGAACTGTGTGGATAGGAGTAGATCTTTTAGATGTGGAACCGCCCCGTCAACTCAACTCCCTCACTCTGTACATATAGTTTATTGTTCCCTTTGTAGTATAGAAGGAATGGACAGAAAAAAAGAAGAGGAAAAATCCCGTGGACGTCAACATGGAAACCATTACCATTTCTCTCATTATTTATGGGAGTATTTAGCTCCTTTCCAACTTCAATAGAAGGAGAAATCCAAGGTCATTATCAAGGGCAAATAATACTTAATGCTATACCCTCAGTGAATGGGTATGTACATATACGTAGTGGTCCGTTTTTTCTGCGGAGAAGGAAACAAGACTGACTTAGGTACAAGTATAGAAAGGGAAGATTCTGCTCTGAGATTATGTTCTGTCCCTATACATGTATTAAAATCTCTATAATCTTTTGAATTACAACCAATAAATGCAGGGGGATTTTCTCAATGGGCTACATCCCTTACCTACACATTTAATACCATGTGTATGCTGAGCTGGCCGCTTCGTTTCATTAGTAGTTAGTAGGGAAAGGCCATTAACGTCTTCAATTATAAAAGTGTCAGCATTTAGTTTTTAATTGAAAATAATTATTATAGTTAAAGCTACACATATGGACACATTTTGAAGCCGTATAAAGGCAGGAGTAATGCTGATGCTATCAACTGTAGTCAATTCATCTCACAGTCACAGGTGGTAGAAAATGCAGATGGAGAAACAAAAAATAAAAATATGTTTGACATTTTTCAGAACTCACAAAGAAATTTCCTACGTCGTTTTCTGCATCGTGCGTCGTCCCGTATTTTATAAAAACCAAAAAAGAATATATATAAACTACCTCCGCAACCCATAGCATTAACTGTATAACTGTAATAACATTTCACATAGGACCATTCAAGTCTGACGCCTGCTGCTATACTATGTGGCCCAAATTACGCACAACTTTCAACTTTGCACCAGTATCTAATAATTGTTGGTCGTGTTGCTGGTGTTCCTCTAATCGTGAGCCATTTGAAATAATTGTCAATGTCAATGGGAATACTATGGAGATTTGGTTTTCCGTCTTACTTGTGAGATTGGCCTGTACTGATAGTATATAAATATGCACTGGATATGGCATATGGCCTTGCGTCTTCATTTTATAAAGCTAAAGATTGGTATTTAAAAATGCTGCAGTCTGCAGAGAGAGAGTGTGGGGATGGAGATTATAGGCACCTCCAGCATATAATGTAATTATGCTGTATTTCCAATTTCAATGGACGAAGCGAGGATAATTACATTAAATTCAAAAGAGTTTCAAGACAATATTCTCCACATTCTATGGGACATTATCGTGTTAATGCTGACATTCCGTCACACTATGCATCCAGGGATTGTTAATAAATGACGTCATACAAATTTAACCATTTTAGGGATCCCCACTGTCATTAGTTCAGAAATTAGGTTGATATATATCCTTAACAT
>JAQFZE010001708.1:0-16838 GCA_034695245.1 Dicyrtomina saundersi | reverse complement strand
ATATGAAATGTATCAATTTATGTATACTCATAATTTTTTTGTGCGTGATCATTATGTTTGTATTTAGAAATAATTTTATCCTTGGCTAAGGCTAAGGTGGTATCATATATTATCTGTTTATCAAAAACTTTGTAACCCCATTTAATCTGATTTGTGTGTGGGTCATGGCCCGTATATGCAATAAATCTATACTACTACTACTACAACTATTGGCTCATTACGATCTAAAAAGGAAGACAACTCTTAAAACTAAGACCAAACATGAGAGACTTGAAGCAGTACTAGAACAACGCCATGTCATCACCGGTAAATAGGTGGATCGACCCATTGGCTATATTAGTACAAAGACTAACAGTGTAATAAAAATAACCAAATCCCAAAATTGGAGATGACAGCTGTAGTATGGGTACTTCAGAAGTTCAGTCATTTTTTGAAGAGAATTCAATTTGAAATCCTTACCGACAACTCAGCATTACCGTCATTAGTAACATCAAAGAAGAAACCGCTAAGTCTAAAGTTAGAGAGAAGGCTTTGGTTTTATCAGAATTTAACATCTTCAACATGAAACATCTAGCAGAGAAAATTAAAATTTTACCAGATCTACTTTTCAGGTCATCACACATTGAGTTAAACTTAGACGACATAGATTTTGACAATTCAATATGGACATTCAACAGAAAACAAGTATTCTTTAGTACCCAACACAAGGATCCAGCATTGAAAGATATAATGAAAGAATTGCATTGTGAACTTGATAAAAGTAACAAATATGAAAAGATCAAATTAATTAATGAAGTACTTTATTTCAAAAATCCAGAATTGACTGGACCGGAATTTTCAATTGTCGTTCCTAGAGATTGGAAAGATCAGATTTACAAGAACTTTCAAATTCAAACATAAGAGGTTACTTAAGACGGAAGAAGACTTACTAAAACGTTCGAGCAAGATTCTTTTAGCTTAAGATGCGGATAGAAATTAAATGGTACGTCAAATCATGCCCTGAATGCCAGAAAAGTAAAGTACTACGACAAAAGCAGCCGAGTTATTCCAGTTTATGGAGTGACCCACCTACATAGTTAAACGTACGGTTATTGACTTTGCCGGACCCATAAAAAAAACCAGGAGGTAATAAATACAAACAGCAGTAAACTAACTGACTACAACGTTTATTAGCAAGACAATCCCAAACTCAAACGCAAAAACCAGCTAGGTTTATTGTTAATGAAATCATAACTAAGTACAGATGTTCTAAGTATTTACAGAGCGACAATGGAACATCATTCTGGAACCGGACCAGTGGAAAATTGACGACGTTGCTTGGGGTTAATATTACTTCAAACCTTTACCACCCGCAGACAAATTCAGTAGTAGAAAAGTCTCACGGTGTACTAATGGATTGCCTACGTACATTTTCCACCGAGAATCAGAGATATCAGGATAAAACGTTACCATGGCTGACGTTGCATTGAAAAGTTTAGTACATACCATCACAAGTATAAACCCATATTTTTCTTTTTATAGTAGAGAGCCAAATCAGCTTATTAATACACCACTACCCATTTAAGTATTAGACCAGACTGTGGAGTTCCGGTGGAGGGCGGTCAAGGCCCAGCAAACTGCAAGAGCTGCGATGGAATACCAAAGACGAGCCTGGGCAAAACGATACAATCTGACTATTAGAGTGTACTTAAAAGTTGGTGACCTTGTTCTTCTTTAAACTTCACACACCAAGAAATGAAGCAAAAAATTGATTCAGACTATTGCCGGGCCATTTCTAATAGTAAATAACATGGGGCGGAATGTCTATAAGTTAGTGGCTAGACGCAAGAATAAATTCATTTCTGTATCTGTTAATATTAAACGCCTTAAACTTATCTATTTTAGGGAACCAGTAGCAGACAGACAGTCTCAGTCTACACCGACGTGTCCAGCTAGTACAAATCAGCCAAACACGGTGAAGGAGAGAGAGCTTCAGAATTTATTATTTAACTAGAGAGAGAGAGCCACGCCAGTCGAGCAGAGTGAGAAGAGAAGACAGACCTCCACCGCAAGTGTACAGGAGTCGATCTTTGTCCCCACCCTAAACTCCAGTAATAATTCAAGCTTCGAAGGCAAAACGAGGCAGACCAAAGGGTTTTAAAAACCGGCAACCTTCTTTTAAAAACCCAAAAATTAATAATAAAGCTCGATATGATTTAAGAAATCATGTTAAAAGTGGCTAGGTTAAATTTAATTTAAATATGTATAACTTTGTGGTTTAATTATTACATACATATAGTACGTTTACAGTAGGTGGTACATAGAATTGTAGGGTAAAGTAAGTAACAATAATTAATTAGTAATGTAAAAAAGTCGCTTTGCATTATTAATATATAGATAGTAGGTAGTAAGTAGGAAGGAGTCTAAGTTTATTTTTGAAATTTATACACAACCACGGAATCTCAGGATTAATAGTGAAGTCAAAGCAGTGTGTATCTACTTTTGAGCTTTTTATCCGGCGCAGACACCTAAACTACACCAACAAATGTGTCAAATGGTCTGTTGTGTCTTAAATTAAAGTCACTGCAAGGCCAAATTTCACCCGCAAAATAGTAAATTTTGTGACATTTAAAAAACGCCGGCCCAATTGCACAGGAGAACATCGAGCAAGGTTAGAGGTACGCTTGGAAATTCAGTCTTTATTTTTTCGTATACTGTTTGGGAATACTAATTAGGCCAGATTGTGTTAGCATCTTTATTTTAAATTAATTAAAAGTCATGTAGTTAGGTCCTAACAGGTAGTAATTGTAGTTGTTAGCAAAGTGGTAGAATGCTCGAAGAATTGTTTTAAATAAAGCATGTCAAGTACTTTTTGCAAATTCTTGGTCGCAAACAAGACTAGTAAATAATTTTAACAACTTGAGGATATTAAGTAGTGAACGAAGTAAGAATAATTGTTAAACTATTTAAGGTTAAAGTTAGCTACATAGTATACCTTAGAGTATGAAATAGTATATAATTAGTACTGAGAGGGTCATTGTAAAGGTTAGGACCGTGGCATTCTTAACAGTAAATAGCTAGACTACCTAATTAACGAACTTTTGCAGCTGCGCCTTTATATCAAAGAATTTTTTGATTGGGACCAGTGAGGAGAGTTGGTGTACGTAGAACTAGCTTGCTGAACCAACAACTTATACACTTAGACAGAAATATGTATTTGGAAAATACAAAAACTTTGGAATTAAAAGGCCAAAAGTGTGGTAACATTTGTATAATATTTAATGAAGTAAATAGTAAGTAGTAATTCGTAATGCTATTTATATATAAGAAGGTAGAATTAGTATATACTTACGTACAGTTGTCTTTGTGCTTGTAGGCTAGAAAACAAAAACAAAAACTCCCATGAAAAGTATATAATTAGTAAGTTCTAAATTCGCTTTTGTTACGAATATAATGTAAAGTAGTAAAATATAACATATACAATAATAGTTTTGGCATGTATTTCTAATTTTAGTTATTTACGTTGTACATTTTAAAATATGTCGCACTTAATCCGTGAGTAGAGAAAAACAGCCAAAATACCCGGTCTGAGTCAGTCCAGGTCTAGAACCAAACAGGTTATCCTACAATAGATGAAGTCCATCTAGAAATAACTATATTTAAATTACGTTGTAATTGTAGCAGACGGCAAAATTTTGCTAAAAAATTGTGTCATGTAGGTTTTAAATAGTCATGTTAATAAATGTAGTTCAAATAGTATATAGTATTAGGTAGAGCTGAATTTTACAAATCGTTTAGGCTATGATAGAACTTTGTACGTACTAAATTAACTAATTGATAAAGATTTTGCCTAAATTGGTACGTAAACTGGAGAAGGAGCGGTTTGTTCAGGGTTTTGCACTATTTAATTATGCGTTTGCTTAAGCATTGATAGTATGTAGTGTGTGTAATTGATGAATAGATTTTATTTTGTCAAGATGGTTTACCAGGTGACACGTCTTAAAGGTTTAATTACGTGTAGTCTTAAGAAGTAGTAAGTATATGTATGTAGGTATACGTTACATAGATGTTAGTATGTAAATAGATATTGAGATGCAGTGTATTAGTATTATGCTGATGTAGGTATAAGCTCTGATTATTATATGCGGGGAAGTGTTAGAATGTGGATGAGCTCATCGTGATCTCATTTGAATCCTAAGATTCTAACGTAAAATGTTTACATATCTTACTTTGTAAACAAAGTATTAAGAAGTATTAATAAAAACTCTTGGTTGATGAGGAGACCATCAGACCCACACACACATCCAGCAAGTACACAGTACCATCGCCTAGTCGATAAAGTAGCGTTTTAGTATCTTAGACTTTACCACACCATTTCAGCTGTTCAACATCTCGCTTGATCAGCTTCTAAGCTCACTGAAATAAATTCTTATTTTACTTAATTTATTAATAAAAATTAATTTTGTTAGTATTTCGCAATCGAAGACTTCACCAATAACTCATTTCACTGGTGAGGTCTACTGGTAGATACTTGAATTTACAAATATCCCACCTCAAAAGTACAAATATTTTTACCCGTCAAAACTCTGCACTTTGCGTTCACTTTCATACCTCAGGAAGTTAAGAAAATAGATTTACGACATTACTTTCTCATCTTTCTCTTTTTTGCAAATTAGTTCTCCGTCTGAACATTATTTCTTCAAAAACCTCTAATAACTCAATTAACAGGTATATTGCAACTTTTTCTACAGGATCAACAAATAACTTGGCTAGGTTGTACAGTGCCATGAGTCTTGGCATCGATTTTTTTAAAGTTCATTAAATAAACATTAATTTTGGCCACAGGTGTCTGTAATTCCGCTAATGCAGCCCAAATTGGATTCTAACGATATATGGATAGATAGTTTGACTTCAGTACAAGTTTGAATTAGCACCAGCAGCTCAACAGTAAACGTCTCGAACAAACGTTTACAAAACATCTTTAAGGGGGTGCAACGATCTGTAGCTTGTATTCAAAGAAGCTTTGCGCGCGTTTAGTGTCCACCTTCACTACCTTTAGAGTCTACAACTTGCGTTTGTGTATTCAACGATGTCCTGCATTACCCTAATGCTATGTTTACAGCATTCATTAAGCTTTAATATAAAAAAGCTGTAGTCATTTTATTTTTAGTAATTTCTTTGACTATCAACATAACTAATATTTTTGTTACAAATCTTAATGCGTACTTTTTACATTGGAAACCAAATTAGTGGTTTGAAAATTGAAGCTAGTCAATACAAAAATGACACTTTCTACACTACCGGCATCAAGTATTAGCATTAAGTTAATACTTTACTATACTTGAATCTCCGCTTGGCGAGAAAGATAGTTTTGACCCTGACATAGACGCAATATATTTTCCTGTCCATTTAATTGCCATTTTAATTACAATTTAAAAATCTCTTTCATCACTTTTTTGTAAAGGTTTTGCTTTTACGCCATCTGAAACAGGAAAAACGTGTGTTTTTGAACACATAATAAAACTATGTGATGAATCTTACTTTTGTACTCAATTACATCAAACATCTTAAGCACAGAGACAAGTCGTAACGTCTCAAGTACAGGAAATTCTAGAAGCGGATGTAATTGTTGCTAGCACGTCGCCTTAAAACGCTTTAGTGGTGGTTGCTAAAAAGAATGATAACACATTTAGCTTTTACAACAATTATCGGCAATTAAATATGCGCACAAAGAAGACATCTAGACCAGTTCCTTTAATTCATGATGCTTTTGATCGTCTTGTGTTGTAAGTTCATTTCATCATTGGACGTTAGGTAAGCATATAGTCAGATTAAAGTGGACAAGAATTCACAAGAATGCATTGCATTTACAACACTTAAGGGAATGTTAAATACACTACTTATACACCTTGTGGCATCTCTGGCACTTTAATTACGTTTCAAAGATGCATGGACAAGGTTCTTAAGAATCTAAAGTGAACAGCAGCTCTTGTGTTTTTAGATAATATATTGGTTGTAGGGGCTACGTTTAAAAAGCACAATGAACGTCTGGATTTTGTATTAGAATGTCCGCAGAAATCTGGCTTCACTTTAAAACTGTTCAAATGCCACGTTGCTCAAAACCCGGTGTTGTATTTAGGTTATTTAATTTTGAAGGACGGGATTCAATTCAATCCAGGAGAGTTCAAGGCAGTTGTGGCATTTCTGCAAACCTGACGCATTGAAGATGTTTGTTTGTTTTCATCTATGTGCTTGTATTTCTTTGAAAGTACATCCGTTTCTTTGCTAAGATAGCTTTTCCACTTAATCAAATGTTACGAAAAACGCTACGGTTTGCTAAAACAGTGACTGTGCTTATGCAATACAGAAGTTCAAGGACTTATCAGTCTCCATACCGATCTTGCACACTAAGATCCAACAGCAAAGCACGAGATTCAAACAGACGCTAGTTTGTTATATGGTTTGAAGGGAATCCTAATACAAGTAAAGAGTGGAGTAAAACAGACCGTAGCGTATTGTTTACAGAGGTTGAACAATGCTGAAAAACTAGAAGTGTTGGCGGGGGTTTATGCGATTAGAACTTTTTGACCATACGTCTATGAAAAGCATTTTATAGTGGTTCCTAACCTCGGTTTTCTGTGTTATCTGCTGCAGTTAAAAGATCCTAATAATCGCCTATCTCGATGGGCATTGATGCTTCAAGCCTACGATTATAATGTTACCTAATGTGCATTGAAAAAAACACATGCATGCAGATGCGCTTTCTCGAGCACTATTTAATCCTGCAACTACTTTAAAAAAGAGTTTTCCAGAGATTTACTTATTTTTCATTGATAAAGACATAATTACAGTCAAACTGCGTACCTCGCAAGATACTGATGGCTATTTTGGTCCTATTGCATTAATAATAAGGTCCGCACCAAAGACAAGTTCACATCCTAATTATTTCATTTTAAATAACTTGCTATACAAAGCCAATCATAAGGATGGTCAGCAGTTGTGAAAATTGTATATCCCTTAAGGGTGCTCCTAAAACATGCTTAAAATGTAGGTCGAACCTTTAGGGGGGCACATTGGCTTGACTAAGACAATAGACACCGTACGCTTTTGGTTTTTTTGCCCACAATTAATGTCTGCCAAATGTTTACTCGCTCATTTCAGTCGTCTTCTGGCTCTTTATGGTTTTTAACAGTACCTAAAACACCATTTTACACAATTTTGTTCGATATTGTCGGCCCATGTTCCAAAAACCAATATGGTAATAAAAATGTCGTAAAATTTAATGACTAATTACCATGCATATTTCTGTTTGACCTACCCTGATTTTACTGCTTATTGTGATCGTCATTACATAACTTTGAGTATCTCGTCATCTTGTCTTCTACCGAGTTTCTGTTTCTGCTCCTTGCCCATAACGTTTGCCGAACACTGATGTTTGCCTTTTTAGCTATCCACCTAAAACTTGTTATCAAGGTTCTCCAGGTTTTTGAAAAGTACTTTAATAATAGAATTGCATTTGCCGCTTCATAAGCGGCCTATTTAAAGTTCTAAACCTAATTCTTTGATTGGGTCAGGGTGTGCTTTTTTTTAGTAAAGCTTTTACGCTGGTCCAAAACGCCAATTTTGCATTTACCTGAAGCTACAGAACCCGTTTACTGGTACCCCGATGCCACTTAAAAGCAGACTTTAAATGTGCTCCGTACCTACAACCCGGTAACCCATGCTTTTTAAAAGCGTAAATAAGATATTTTTTTAACCTGTACAAGCTCTATGCTAACCCGGTTATCAGCACCCTGGTGTTGCTCGGGAGCGGCACCACAGTGTATTAAAACTCTGTACTAGCCAATTGCTACTTAGTTAATGTAATAACCCTGTTACCGGTTCGTTGATGCTGCTCGAGATCGGTACCGATGTCCTCCTAATTTACATCAGCTCGTCCTTAGATCTCTAACCTCATACCGAAACCATAGGCCGGCTTGCACCTTTTTAATCATATACAATTATTTCATAGCGAACCGTGTAAACCCATTCCCTGTTACATTATTATGTTTCTAAAAAGCACTTTGCCTGCTCCTTTCGATTATTTCCTACCAACAGAATAATTTTTTTGTTCTTCCTTTTAACTAATGCCTGGCTTGTCCCGTCACATATACATCAAAACTATTCTACAAACTAAAAGGTAGAGGTTTGGGGCGCCATAACATTCTGCACTTCCCTCGCTGACTGATGTGAATCCGTCCCATTGTCAACATTGATTTTTAGCGTATTTGATCCGTACTGAGTTTTTTTTTATACATCCAGTGTTTTTATGATGTATTTGTAAGCATCTCTTCAATACTCCTGTTTTTGTGCACTATGCTCTCTGAGCCGATTATACTATCCGAGATCCGCTTATATGTGTATTACTAAGTTTTGCTTTATGCGCAGCACTATGAAATCAAAAGAACATATTAGGCAAATAAAATAACCTTATATAATGAAAAAGATTTTGAATATGAATATATTATAGAAACCAAGATAACAAAAGATCTAAATACTATAAGAGCTTTAGTAAAATGGAAAGGATATTCTAATAATTGTAATAGTTAGGTTGATTTAACACCTGAACAAATAGAAAATTCAGAATAAACAAAACAGAAAACAAAAGCAAAACAAAGTAAAATACGTATTAAAAGACATGTTGCAAAACAAGTAATTTATAAATTATACATACGTAATAATGAATACGTATAATAATAATAATAATAATAATAATAATAATAATAATAATAATATAACGTAATACGAATACGTAAAGCAGAACAAGAAAATTAAGAGAGCAAATTGTTATTAAAAAAACTATAAATGATGCATTCACATTAGAAAATAATAAAAAATTTGCACCTATAATAAAAGCACAACAAAATATTACTTATACAAATGAAAACAAGGCTAATATCACTCCAAACGAATTCGATGTTTTTAAAAAAGATGTGGACATGAAGTATAAACATTAAAAAATATAGCACAACATTTGTAAAATAAAATTAATGAATATAATGGAAAAAACGACTAATTGTTAAAAAAGTTAGCTATGATAAATCTGTACAAGAACAAAAATTACAACAGCCTGCAATTAAAACTTTTATTGAAATTTTTTTCAAAAATATTCTTTTGGACTAATTGCTACAAAATATGTAGGCAACTAAGCAAATGACTTTTTATCAATAACCTTCCAAATCACATACAAAACTGACACACATGGTTATTATAATGGAAATAAAAAAACACAAGATTAAAGTGATAATTTTATTCAAATAGCGGAAAAAACACACCAACGACTATTGGTTTATGGGAATTATTAACAAGATCACACCTTGAAAATTTAAATGATATCAATTTAGAAGCATATGGTTATTACATGTTTGCAACCAAAGCTTAATATGCGCAATACGGAAGACTAAAAAGTTCAAAAGGTGTAAAATTGGGTATTAAATCAGCGTATGATAGAAAACGTAATCAATTAGTACACAAACAACACTAACGAGGGAACGTTCTGAAGTGATCACGCCAAATCGTCTCCATATATAATGTTTTTAAACAAGCATGTAAGAAAAACTAGAATTGCCTAAGAACATGATGCCAATGGTCATTTTGACTCGCTAAGTGGGAGTTTTGAAAGTATAAATTAGCTAATGGTAACTAATTGGGCTCCATATTTAGTTGACCAGAAAAATATTTTTAAATTCTTTAGCACCCTGTAGCTCCTACAATTTTCGTCCGATTTATTAAAAAAGTGTAGTTTTGTACTTCCTAAAACATTATCTACAAATTGATTTCTGGGTTTTTAAAAACTTAAACAAATTATTTTTTTCAAAAAATGGGGTGATTGTCTCGGTCCTGAGTAATACGAATTCATTATTGCGAATAATTGCCGTTTCGGCGTAATCACTTCGGAACGTTTCCTCGTAAGTAATACAGATGAAGTTTTTAAACGTGGTGGTCTAAATAATAGTAATATACGTTTCATTAAAGATGATATAGAAATTCTGGTATCAAAATTAGAAACCACAATAGCTAATACACACGCTGGACATACAAATAATAATAAATTTAATATAGCTTTAGGAACTGAAATACAATTTGAATTTAAATCAAATTATTCAGAAAAGACTGTTACAAATATATATTTAATGCTTATAAAAACATAGTGAAGGAGTAATGAAAACGTTATAAACGTCTTTAACTTTATTTTCAAATCAAAATATTAAATAATTAAACTAAAATATTAAATAAAAAACGCAAAACAGGTATTTGTTTACATACACAAAAAACAATATTACTGTTTATTACGATAACCCAGTATTTATCCTAAATCGAGCCCAAATGCTCTAAAACAGATATCATCATACTTTTCAATGCCTAAAGTTGATGAAAGAAATAATAATTTTAGATTTAAAATAAATGATAGGGATTTTATTGATATAAATATAGAAACAAGTAGTTATTAAATTGATAGTATTCTTAAATAAATTAAACAATTATTGCGTTTTGATGAAAATAAAAATAAAATTAATAAAGATGTTGCCCCTTCACTATGTTTGAACAAAACAATAAAAATCAAACCAGATGCTTTCATTTTAAAATGTGTGACTAAAATTCAACAGGTTAGGTTGTATGTTTTACAAAAAGTAATTCAGTAAGTAAAACATTAAAATTTACACCGAAACAACAAAAACACGGTAAATGTTTTAGATACCACTTACAACTTAATTTGTTTACATTTTTACGGTAACTGAGGCATTTTTTTCTAAGTATATCAACATCAGATTTAAATTATGCAATCATTACTTCTCTGAAATTATACCTTGTATTTTTTTCTTTTTTATACAACTTACTTTCTTCGTCATACCACTTTATAAAATCATGCCGATCCTAAGATTTCATTCTATCTGGCTCGTAATACTTTTTATCACGTAAAGACTATATAATTTTCATTTTCAGGTTTATTAAAACTATGTTTGAAAAATCCTTTTTTAAATTCTGCTATTCCAATTGTTTTGGGAAAATTCTTAAGTGGTTCTGCAATATGATTATAACTATCAATAAATATTATTCCTAATTTTTTAATATACAAGAACATTAGTTTTGTTCCGGATAATATTAATTTAGGTTGTATAGCATTCAATAAACAATAATTATAAATAACATGACTGTCATAACCTATTGCATTATGTGTTATAAATGTAACCCGGCTTGGCGGGTCAATGGTCTAACTACTGAACTGCTAAGTTGAGGAGTCTTCCCCTCACATAGATCGTGACTCAAGTTGAGATAGAGCTTGGAAGCAGCGGGAGTGGAGCAGTTCGAGGTGGGGAAATTATGTAAGTAGACTCGTATGTATATGAGCTCATCCGTGGCGTTCTGGCAAGAGACGGAAGCAAGATATGCACTTAAAGTGGAGTTTGTCTCCGCAGCCTGACTATGTGTTTTGACATAGATCTAATTCCCACTTAAGACTGTTCGGTCTTCTCTTCTACAAGCCATTGCTCTTGTTCACATTCTCTCAATTCAATCTGACCCCGGACCTTGATGCTGCTCTCGGTAGAGACTCGTAGTTGGGTCGCATTCAAAGTTCGCTCTTATTTAAACGTACCTAAGTATGACTACACACCACCTGCTTCTCTGGTTTGGGCTCCGTGTTGAGACCTTGTAATGTGCTATTCTATGAACGGTGGGCCAGTACCGGTATCGCTCTTCGCCACCAGCACCTCGGATCTTAATATGACTGTTCAAGACCAGAGAACCCGGTTACGCTCTATGCTCCACAACAAAATGCACTCACATAAGGAATAATATACGGAACTCTTTCTGTATTTAATCGACTCTCTCCACTGTACGAATTACAAATAAAGCAAGCCGTAAGCCGGCTTACATGATCATGCTTTCGTTCAGTTAATTAATGCTACAATTACTCTTCATACGCACAATTAAGACACGTTAATAAATAGTATAAATACTTAAAATAATTTGTACGAGAACTGCTGTCAGTAAAACACTATGTAACAATGGCGGGCTTTATTCTCCTGAACTATATTCCACCGTCCGCTCGATACTGTCGTTATTAGGAAGGACGTGTTGAGCTGTCGTTGCTGAGAACTTCTAGCCCAAACCAACAATGCGTCCCTAAGTACGTCCATTTCCATTGGCAATCCTCATTCTCACCTGCCGATTAGTTCTTTCCTTTGTCTCGTTCTCATTTTCGTCGTCTGTCTACTCCGTCCGTTTACTACGAGAGCTCAAGTTCATTATACTTACACTACCCATATAAGTAGTAGACCTTTCCTTCCAAACTTCTTTTTTCCGTATGCCTCGCACATCTACTACGTGCAATATTTCCTTTTACTTATAACTGACCTCTTTTCTTCCAGTCAGCGGCGGATCCAGAGGGAGGGCTAGAAGGCGTTACCCCCCCACCCCCCAGAAGGAGATTTTTTAACGTTGCAGAGATACGAGCGGCCATTTTCAATATGGCGGCTTAACATTGTTAGCCCCCCCCCGGCGGTCATTAGCCCCCCCCCCCCAGAAAAAAATAATGGATCCGCCGTTGCTTCCAATATCGTTCTCTCCCCCTTTCTATCATATAGATATGGGTCCCTTATATTCCATTTTTTTCTCTCATTATTTATATATTAGTTTCAGTTAGCTCATAACACATAAATTTTTAGAGTGTTGAAATCATTCAAGTTTTGTTGCTAGTTTTTAGTTGCTCAGCTTTAGCTGCATCTGCTATCTATTGAAATGGTTTTTAGATGCTGAGCTTCAGCTGTAACTATTGAAATGGTTTTGTTTGTCCGTCTGTAGTTTGTGCACTACAGGTCACATTTTTGGCCCCATCTTCTCTCTTAAGCAACTTTTAATCGCTCACAAAAGCGCCAACTCAGTGCTGTATAGGTTTTGGGAAAAATCGCTGTGTTGGGTTTATCGCAGTTAGCAGTTGAGTGGAGCAAATTTCAAAATTTGTTCAACTTTTTTTGCTTTTCAAGAAAAACCGCCGTTGAAATCACATTAGCGTGCATAATTACCTGGATTTCTAGGTATTATTATTATCTCGCAGGGGTTTGGTCTAAAAGAGTCCAACGCCGCCGAGGCCATAAAAATTATGGCCTATTGCAGACTCCCAATCAAACACCGCAGAAGACACCAGGTTGAACTGCAAGTCTGCCCGTTGAGCGCGAGAACGCTTTTAGCGGAGCCACCGTCGCTTGACCCAACATATTTATAAATATAAGGACACCCCCCAAAATAGAGGTTTATCACAAGTGTACAGGCAGGGCACACAGTTAAAAATTAAATAGGAGTATCATCCTAATCCCCACAGTGCACGCACGTAGTGGAGTCCAACACCACAATCCTCCAACCGTGAACGCCACAAGCCCCATAGTCCGCCACTAGCCCAATCAAACATCTTAATTTATCTCTAGGATATCGTACCAACGATGCATTGCCGTGGACAGCGGAGAGTTGGACTGGAACAATTGGCCTAGCGCAACTTCTAACGTACGACTCCTTCGCTAGCCTGTACGCCTCCTCATTACCCTTGAAACCCGAGTGCGCAGAGATTCGTACCAACACTACCTCACAATCCCTCTAAACGGGTCTGTTGAGGTTTGAGTTAGACAACTACTTACAAAAATTCAGACATTGTAAGGCCTAGACAGTGCTCGCAAAGATCTCGGAGATCTGACTGTCAATGAATACTCTAACCGCGAAATCCCAAGTGCCATTCTCCAGCAGCCAATGGGCCGCCAACGAGATACCAATGAGCTCACATTCGAATACAGAGGCATCAGCACCAAGAAATACAGACAAAGCCATAATAGTAACACTCTAGTTTCTGCAATCAATAACAACCTCACGTCCGGCACTGTCACCATCAAATGAGCCGTCAACAAAGCCGTTTTTGTTTCTTTACAGATTGATTTTCAAAGTTTAGTATTGATATTGTTGATTTTTTAAGACCAGCACGAATTTTTGATCCGCATTCGTCTTTTAAAGAGTAATTTAAACCTGTATTTGCTTTGTTTTCCAGTTTCAGATATATTTTTTTAAGCTTTTCTTAAAAAGAGCATTTTGCTTTTTTGTTCCAGAGGTATCTCTTGCTTTTTCAATAATCTGTTTGTTTTCTTATTTGTTATTATTTTTATTGTTTTTTAATAGGCGTATTTGACGTTTAATTAGTTCTGTTTCACTCATTTGTATAGGATATTTTTTAGTTTTGTTTTACTACTTCTTTTAATACGTCATTTGCCCGTTCAAAACTTCGTGTCGCTTTAAATTTGTTTTTCATTTTATGGACTAATGTGTTTTCTATATTTTAAATCTTATGCAGTTTTAGAAACCTTAAGGACTGCGCCTGCTTGTTCAATTATTAGATGAGCCCAACTCTTAAAACTATGATTGCAACTTATCCATTTTACTAGGGCTTTAACCATATTTGTGTCTTTTATAGGAGGGCTTGGTAGTCTCGTGGTACAATACTGATGTACAAGAAATAGGGGTTTCGAGGATCGAATACTCGTGCTTGCATGTTGTAGTGAGATTTCCTAATACTAAGCTCTCGCGGTGGGCAACCCTGGTGTGACTTAGCCAGTGCAAACCTGGGGGATAGGGGAGGGATGCGTGGCGGTGGTTGGCAGGTGGGGAGTGAAGAGGGCAAAATACGTGAACGAACGTCAATTGTTGACGTTTCTCCGTATGAGCTTATTTTCTGTCTTCTGTTTACTACCAACCAGCACTGTCTTCCACTTCGTTCTTTTTCCTTTGCTTACTGAGTGCACGGTGAAAGAATGTATCATAGGTACTTAGTCATCATATAGGAAGTGGTGAAGGGCTGAGAATGCGATCTCTTAGTGTTGCAATTGACAAACCAATACTACTAGAAGTCCACTCAGTTGTAGGCCATTTAAAATGAACAGAAAGATACCTGCTGGAATGCAGTATAATATCTAAGACTCATAGAGGTCACTGGTTTGTAAAGCACAATCAATAGTTACAACTTAGCATTTAAGTAAATTGATGAGAATCCCAATGCGGTTTAGTTCCATAATCTATCGCTGGAGCTTAGAATTATATAGTAAAATGAAAAGAGTGAGATCATTGATGATATGTCCGAACGTCTTCATACTCCTCTCTACAATCTACAATCTATTTGTTTCCTTTGTTGTCTTTGTTTTAATAATATATTTAAACTCAAAATCTTCTTCTTTGTTGTTAGGTGATATTTCATTAGAGTAATCGGCGCGTTTAATAGGTTTTTTATAATATTTGAGTTTATATGTTTTAAGATTTTCTTCTAATACTTCACTTATATACAGTATTTACTATAGTATTTATTACATACAGTATATTAGTACCAAATAATTGTGTTCTTACTCTCTGTGTAACAACTATATCCACATTATTATTTGATTTTGTGCAGTGCGGGCTCAGGGATTTTAAGAGTGAAGCCTGCAGAGCACTTTTAAGGCTACCTAATTCAACTTATCTAGATTTTGAACCAAATAGATAGTCACACATTTCATTTTACGTTTTACTTGCTTCAATAGGTGTCATTTTGATGCTACTATGCTTTGAATTATTTTAATGATTAACAAGGTCAGGTCAATCCATCGCGTAGTTTCTTATTAAAGTAAATATGTATACATCATCTGTTAGATTGTTTTAGTAAATCTTTCTACAGCCATAGAATTTGTTTTATTCTCTGTTGTGAACTGCTAAATGTGACATTTTGTAAATAGATTAATTTTCGTTTTCCACTATATTTAGTATTATTATAACTCGATCTTATTCAGAATTCTGCTTAGCGCTGATTTTAATACAAGATCAAAACTATTTACCAGATCATTTGCATTTATAGTTTGTAATGCAACAGCCCAACCGCATTTAGAAAATTTATCAATAATAAAGTTAATATATCTATAACCATATTTACCTTCAACCCATTCAGGAGGCATAAAAATTAAATCGGCTTGCCAAATTGAATTCATTACTGGTGAAGAATACCTAGTACGTTTAAAGTTTTTAATTTCACATAGATGTTTAGTATATGTATCTTGTGTGGTTAGCTATTCTTTTACTATTTTGGGTTTTATTTCTGTTTTTTAAGATAATTAATTAATTCTTACAAAACCTGGTAAAGAGTCTTTATATACAGAATCTAGTGTAACTTCAATATTACCACTAACTAGCCATGCCATGTAAACATCATGTTTGCAGGTACAATCGGCAGTTGATATACTGTCACCAACTATTTAATTGTACCTCTCTACGGTCACAGCGAGTATTCTACATTATATTATAAAATAAAACACTACACACTTATAAAAATTCAGATACGGCCTAACGACAGAATCACTCTACTTGCTTCACTCACTCCTACAAAACAAAGGACCGTACTTAACAAAATAGCTGCTGCTGATTTTATAAAATACCAATATATTCTAGATTATTAACGATCGTTGCTACATAAGGTGCTACACATATATTAAATTTAATCTTTGCTAAAAGTTCAGCATCTACTTCAGGCCCACAGTGAACTAATACAGTGTTTGTTTGTGCATTTTCTAAAGTCACATGTTGGTATTTAGGAAATGGCAATAAATAAGTGGATAATAACAATAAATAACACTGACTTGTGTCGGTAATCTCCATTAAATTAATGCATATAAAGGATTTACAAACAAATTAAGGGCAAGTTAGTGGCAAATAATAGGTTAAATATTGGCGTTTACTACGGAAGATATAATAATAATAATAATAATTTATTCATTGGGTCGATTTAACCGAAGTTCATACAACCAGACTCAACCAGTCACTGT